>JAVQJF010009500.1:0-25958 GCA_036023855.1 Gadopsis marmoratus | reverse complement strand
GTGCGGGCCCGAGCCCCTTTGCAGCGTTGCTGCCTCTTTGTGTTTGGTCCACGTAATAAAAGACATTTTCAGTTTACCTGTGTTCCGTGCGTTTGGGTCCACGCTCCCGATTGTTACACAGCACTGATGAACACACACAACCAGCGAGAGAAAGAAGATCAGAGGGAGGAATCTGCAGGAAATTCACTTCCATCAATCTGGAGAGAAAGACTTTGGACAGACAGACTTTCTGGCTTTTGAGCTTATGATCATTTTGTTGTTGAGTTATTAAAGTACATGTGAGTGATGGAGACAGAAATTGCACGCACATTCAGGCACTTCATGCCACCCCTGCACAAGTCAGTGCCCCACTCGGGCCATCCCAGTCAAAAATGTCTGGACACCCCACTGCTTTAGAGGTGTTAGTAGGTGGATTTTTGAACTTTGGATAGAGCCACGCTAGCTGTTTAACCCTGATTCCAGTCTTTATGCAACACTAATCACCTTCTAGCTCTGGCTGCATACATATGACATGAGAGTAATTATCTTCTCATCCAACTCTCTGCAAGAAATTGAAAAAACCTCTCAAAAAATCTAACAGTTCCTTTAAGAAGGTTTGTGGACTGTAAAACAAAAACACTTTACAAGGATGCCTATTTTAATATAGTTGAGCCATTTATTTCTGGATAAACTCAACACGTGAGCTCTTGGAATAAAACCTTTTCCTGGTGCCGCACGTGTCACTTCTCAGCAAAAATCCCCTTTCGATCCAGTCAATGTCTCTCATACTCCTCCACAGACATTTACTTCCTCTATCACCGCTCATGCATTTATTGTTACTGACATCAATGCAGCAAATTATTTCCCAGCTCTTTTTTTGTGCATTGCGATAAGAGACTTAATCAGTGTTTACGATCATAACAACACAGAGGGGTTGCTATTCAGAAGTCGGTGCCAGCACACTGCAGGGACACCAGTCAGCTCCCGCATGCCGGAGGCCGAAGGTCTTTGCAGAGTGGTAAAAGACATGTCAGACTAATTCACTGACTACCTGTCTGTCTTGACTCAGCAGCCTCCCTTCCTGCTGTATCCTGGTGTGCTAAGAATGTTTGAGTGCCATGACGTGACAGTTTTGTTTGCCATTGTCCGAGGGTGGACAAGGAGTCGCTACCTTTTCCCCTTGGAGGCTTTTTGAAGCTGTGTCACACAAACTGCACTTCTGCACTTTCCTGTGCTTTTCAAGAGGGCAGACTGCTGTCCTCACATCAGGTCTGTGTATTGGACTAAAGAGCACGTAGCCATGGATTCACTACAACTTTAGTCGACGGAAAAAACTCTGGGGAAGCAACATGGAGAATTTGTCATTCTGCTAAGATTTAGTGACGCAAACCCCACCAGCAGAGGAATGTGTGGCGATGCATTCCCTGCCCAGGTTTCCAACTCACTGACACACCGTGACAGATATTAGAAGAGACGTTGTAGGGATGTTTTCAGAAAATGCTTCTGTGCCAAGTCAGCACCTCAAAAGAAGTTTTCTCCATTAAAGATTTTGAACAAAGTTTGCCAGAGGTTATACAATCTTACAGGATGGTGTACATACAGATGCACAGCAACAAAAAAAATCTGAAAAACCGTAAGGAAGCGAAGGCAAACTGTGACGCTTTATTTATTTGCTTTATTTGACAGTTATCAGAAGTAGTTAATGAGCTTGACTTTTTTGACATTGAAGAAGCAGACAGGAAATAAGGACATGAGAGAGGCAGGTGACGAAGATCTCCAGATGGAATCGAACCGGCGACTTTGTGGTTGTGTGGCACGTGCTGCTAACGTCACATTTTAAGGGTGTGTTATTACCCTGCAGAAACAATATGCTGATTACACATACTTTCACCAGTATACAGGACCAGTATACAAACAACAAATCCATGCAAACATGTGTAGAAAAGTCACTGACCCAGACTTTAAGTAAAAACATTTGAACACAGATGCACACATACGCACAGGACACACTGCGTTCTGCTAAGCTGACCTTCTTCGCTGCTCCAGTCTGATAAGCTGCAGTCAGCAATGGCTTTATCTGACAAGATGACATGCTGCTCACCACTTATCTTCACCTTGAGGACATGGAAGGAAATGTACGCATGATGTTAGCAACGAACTAGGTCACTCTATAAATGGAGAAAGACTGATCTTTGGAGCACAGGGTCAGTCTCGATCCCACTCACCTGCTCTGCCTGTGGGACCGCGTGGACTCGCATAATGTGGTCAGGCCAACATGGGGTCTGAGGTTGGAGGTCTAGGAAAGGTTATGATTGAATATGCAGTGGCAGCGGTGGGAAGAGGACAGTAATCATGAGAACGCCACGGCCTTGTGTACAGACCACCAACAAAAAATAAACCAGGGTGAAACATCTGGAACTGCCTGTAACATCAGCAAAGGTTTTAGCCTGCAAGTACAACAGTTCTGCAAAATATCTCATTAGATTTGACCTGTAATAAAATGATTTTACTCAGATGTAAAAAAAAAAAAAGAAGAAAATTTTACTACCTATTCTGTCAGGTGTCAGTTTCCATACATGCCGTGACAAAATTGAAGAATATGAAATCAGCAGATTATGGTATTTTTTTCCTTTTCTCCAGTTCTATAATTCATCCACTCCCCCCGACTGAAAACAAACAAGATTCTGGGTGCCTATCTCCTGGGGTGGGGGTGTGAGATGTCACTGTCCCTCACCCTGCGTTCCAATAGAGACTCATCTATGTTATCCTGTGTTTGCCCTGGTCCCTCCTCACACAATGTGCGTGAGAGCTGTGGGTTGGGGTTGACAGTTCAGGTCTGCACAAAACAAACACTACGAGAATAAGACTGTTTGGGGAGATTGTAACTAACAGCTTAGGCAGTAGTTAATATAATTATTAATGCTTTAGAAATATTTTGAGTATCCAGGTTGTGAAAGGTCTATCCTCCTCAAGCAGCCCTTATTTGAATTTGTTTTTATTTAATATTTTAATTGATCAGGAGGACCCCTTCAATGGACCATGGTCATCTGAACCAAAGTCCATCCTTCATTTACAGCTGCAGGATTATTAGGAAGTTGTTAAGACATTCATGAATTCCTATCTCACTTTATATGCCAAGCTTGCTGTTGTGAATGCTACTATATAATTCATAAATTATTCAACTACAATAATTCATCAAATCTGAGGTTTGAATGTTAAAAGGTATTTAATAGATTTGTCAGGATGGCATGTCCATTGGAGGGGTCCATTTCTGAAGAAATAACTAAAGAGCTACATAAAAAGGCAGAGCAAGTTATGCTGGAGGTGGATATACACAACCAAAGGGATTTTTCACAACATGGCAACCATGCTTGCAGCTCTGTGAGGCAGTACTTAGCTAAACACTAACATTAAGCGCTCTCAGGCGTTGCTCATCACAGTCCCTGCTAACACCACTCAATCCCCGTGGAGGTGTATTTCACAAAATCTGTAAAATGATCATGTGATTGAATTCTAAAAAGCTGGTGCCGAGAATCGGGGCTCATTGGAAAAATGAAGTGGGGAACCAGAAGCTGCAGGTCAGGTTGGCAGCCTCCCTGCAGTGGGACAAGGATAGTGGGTAAACACAAATGTTCCTTGTCTCACAGGCAATTACGCTCATCTACGCTCATTAAGAATTCCCATCTATAGTGAAAGTGAAATTAATGAGCTGCTTAAGATGCCTCAGGTCTCAGTTTTCAGACATCGTAATCTGGAAAACAGTTGCACAATTTGCCGCTTCATTTACTGCAGCAGAGCCTAATTGCTTAATATACCATTGATGATATTGGTCCAAAAGGTCATGGACAAGGCGGGTGAGACACAAATAATGTCCCCCGCTGTGGCGCCCATGTTATTTTTAGATAAATATCTCGTTTTTTCAGCTAGTGACAAAATCTCATCCCATTCAGGAGAATAATTGCCGGCAGGATGCGTGAATGATAAATATTAATAATCCAGGGCCTGATGTTTTGAGAGCCGCTCATCTGGGAGAGAATTCAGGACCAGCAAAACCCAAACAAGCTCCAACAAATGCCAACAAGACTGTGGGAAAATATAAGATATGACAGATTCAGGAAAATGTATAACATGTGTATGGGTGACAAAGTGGTTTTAGTAGGCTGTTTAGTTGATGTATGTTGTAGCAGTCTTAGTCTCACAGAACACCTAATACATGGGCCAAATTGAAGTACGGATATGCTACTCGACGTCAGCCATCAGAAATATATTTTTATACTGAATAATAATTTTAACATTAAATTCACCTCAGGAAGAGGGAAAAAGAGCCAATTAATTTATTCAGTCTAAAGGTAGCTACAGAGTTATTTACTCGTGTACAATGACCTTAACCAAGCACACAACTATAACTACTAGACATACAAATTAATGAATAAATAAATGCAACCACAAATCCACTGACCACAGCAAAGAGTTCTGGAGCTTTCGGGCCTCCATGACTGTGCTCATCCCCACGTGGAAAGCCAGAGGGATCGCATGCCAGCAGTCGGCACACTTCATTGGTACATAAAACAGAGTAAAATACGGCGTTCTGGTGGTTTTTATGCCGATTTTTACATAGTTTTTATTTTAACATTTAATTTTTAAAATGCAACTTTTTACGCCTGCAAAAACCGAACAAAACGTCTTTTTTTTGTATGGTAATGAGCCCTTCGTCCTGTTTTACATAGTCAGTAAATTCAGAGTTTTGTAACCAATCGGTGAAGAGTAAAGCCAGACCAAAGCAACACATTGAATAAAGATGCTTGCTAGACTGTCCATCTGTGTCGTCTTTATACAGTATTCAGAACATTATGACAGCGAACCCCCCTTTTGGCCATCTGTTTCATGGCAGAGACCATGGGTGTCCCACACTTTAGTGGAGGTAACTTCGCTCTCAATGAAAGATGAAGAAGTGTTTCACCATCAGGCTCCTTATCATGCTACAATGTATAAAATGTGTTTGCATAAAATGACAATCAAAACTAAAGCATTGCCAGCTTTGTCTTTCCTAAAATTGAATCATATCACTCAGGTATAAAAACAGTCGCATGCAATACTTTAGAAATAATGCTAATGTTGTATGGATTATTAGATGCTACGGAATGTACATTTTTGAGCATTGTCTTGTCACGGTCTGCATCGGTGTGAGTGTTTATGTCCCCTGTTTTATGTTGGGAGTCACCCTGGGCGCTCTTGTCTGTGTAACCTGTTTCTGGTTACTCATTAGTGTCCTGTCTAAGCTTTCCCTCATGTGTGTCCCTGATTGGGGATTAGTGTCACCTGCACCCACCTGTCCTGTGTTCTCTCCTCAGTCTCCTGTCAACTTATACAAGTTCAGTTAATTTGTCTCTTGTTGGTTCAGGCCTGACATGTCTTTTATATTATTTATGATGTTTTAAGTTCATTGATCTTGGAAACCACAGTTGACAGAATAATATGTTCTGGAGCTTCTGATCAGTGTGATGTGGCAGCATCATTCTTGAAGTGCTCTGAAAGAAATGGACAATTTCAACATCGCCACTTCCATGACAACTGGGCAACTGACCGTTATATCTTGTGATATGATTGAAAGTGCCAGAAAGCTGTATCACTTATATTACTTTTTTAATATAGTGTATTTTTTAACTGAATAAAATGTATATTGATTATATACAGTACATATTGTATATAAACATTTACATACATGGTCCTTTACCTTGCTAAATGGTGAATAAGGGTTATGTTTCATCTGTTTGTCCTTGTCTGGTTCATGTATGCACAGTTCTCTGTGCATCCACCTATGATTGTATGCACAGTATACTTTAGAAAGTGCAAAGCAGCGCCACTTCTGGATGGATGGGGAGGGTGTCTCTTTTTGAAATGTTCATCATATGACTAAATCATGGTAAAATATCATTTTTGGATCCTTTTAATTTTTTCTGTGTGTAAACTTTAAGAGATTAAAGATAGAAACTGCAAAGTGATCCTGGTACATCAGATGGAACACAAGTTTCATGTCAAGTCAAGCGGAGCTGCTTTCTGTTCTGAGGGTTTGTCTCCTGAAAATTCACTGTATTCTCACCCACTGGGTTTAAGTCTTCCTGCAGGAATGTTTCCATCTTTCCCCTAGTGCAGATGTACAGTATGTCACTGTCTTACACCAGTAAGATGGGCTCCAGGCTTCCATGTCTTATTGGGTTTCTGTGATCGCCCGATCTACAGCCACGCAGCCATCTGATGCTGGCAAAGTCAAAAGTCATGTGTCCAAATCATCAGGGCAGAATGATGACAGCTAATCACGCAGGCAAACAAACAAATGTGGCTGGGGAGGTACTTGGAGAGGGTGGAATCGGAGAGCGGAGCTTCACCCTGTGGGGTTGCCCGCGGACGTCTTTGAAAAGTTCTCCGCTTCTCATTCCAAAACAGCACAAAGTCAGCAGAAGCAAGAGAAAGAGAAGCCCCTTGTCCCCTTGAGGCCAGCAGGAAAAAGGCTGAATGAACTTAAAGCAGACATCGGAGAGGCTCAGTGTCCCAAACTGCACAGCAGAGGAATCAACTGCCAAGAGTCTGCTCGACAGACAGGAGGATTTGAGCGTGAGCGTGATTGATTTGTGGTGATAAAGTCAATATGTTACAATAACAGGACAACACATCATGGGAGTCAGTCTCATATTTCAGCCTCGTGCAATCCGCCACAACATTTGCAGTTATTTTTACAACTGTTTGTTCACACAGGTTGGTTTCTTGTATGCAGACTTGCAGTGTGTGTGATTGTCCACAGAAACGCTCAGTAATGCTGCCCTCCAAATCCTGCCAATGCATTCCCTTTGAAACCGGAGTGTCTGTCTAATTCAGCGTAAAATTGAAGATGTTGAATATGATCTGCACTTCTGGGCTGCAGCACACAGACGCCCCTGAACCTACTTCAGCTGTTTTAATGGGTCACCACGGCACTAATAATGACCCGCTGAAAGTCCACTAACGGGAAGAAAAAGAGAGGAAAGTCTTTGATACTTCCTCCTTCCTTCCTCTGACCTCTGGCGTCAGAGGTGAAGGTTTGCTCAGTCTGCCAATATATGGGTTTGGCAGCCACTGAGCCGCTAATCCGCCCATGGCTCCCTTGGGGAAGGTGGCGAGGCGGTGTAACAATATATGGAAGATATTTCCTCAGCTTCAGGAAAGGTCGGAGCACTTTGCCACAAAGAAGAGAGGTGACTCAACTGTCCCACTGATCTGCTGCAGGCTTCAAAGGGACATTTGCAAAGATGGAAGAACAGTGTAAGCTTGTAAGCTTGTTAGCTGTGAAGACAATAACTCCTGCTCCCACTCTATCAGGATGTAAATATTTTAGTATATTTATACCCTGCTCAAAACAATTAAAGGAAGCAGAGTATAGCATCAAGTCAATTAAACTTCTGGGATATTGATCTGGTCAGTTAAGTAGCAGAGGGGGTTGTTAATCAGTTTCAGCTGCTTGGTGTTAATGAAATTAACAACAGGTGCACTAGAGGGCAACAATGAGACGACCCCCAAAACAGGAATGGTTTTACAGGTGGAGGCCACTGACATTTTTTACCCTCCTCATCTTTTCTGACTGTTTCACTAGTTTTGCATTTGGCTACAGTCAGTGTCACTACTGGTAGCTGCATAATTTCTTCACTTTGATTTTCTGGGTGTCTTTGAATTCAGCCCTCTGTAGGCTGATCATTTTCACTTCCATCAAACGATGTGGCATCCTTTCATTCCTAACACATTACCCAGTCCATGTCAGTATAGATATCCAGCATGATTTGTTTTTCCCATTGAGATCTGATGTATTTTCAAAGTGTTCCTTTAATTTCTTGAGCGGTGTATATATGTATCGTATGTAAAGTCATGTTCTGCATTTTTCATCAGCAGATCATGTTTTAAATATTGCACATACTATAGTGTGATATGAATACATGTGTTTCTTCTTTGATATCTTTGGGCTCTGGACAAGAATTCAAAATACATTTCTGTACATTTATAAACGTTTGGGGTGAAGAGTTATGTATTGAAAGTTGATATAGTTTACATTTCCAAGAATAATCAGGATTATTTTGGAGTTTCAAACATTTTCTCATCTGCAAGATCTTTCATTATAACACTAATTTTAGGCACAGCTCCTCATAAAAATCCTTTGTCATCCCTTCTTACATCACAGTTGCCAGGAAGACCAATGTTTGAGAAGACAACAAAGAAGCAAAACAGGAAGCTCGAAGTTCCTTTTCCTCAGGAACTTAACTCATTAATTTCTTAATATAATTTGTTAACATCTAGAGGAGTACCTTAAGATGACTGACCTCATTTAACAGCAGTCACTCCTGTGACACAGCTCGACCGAAGGTTCTTTAAACCTGTGTTTAAGGGTAATCTCTGGTTGTAGACTCCATTTTGTAGTTTCAAATACTTCACTACTAAACAACCAAATTACAAAGAATGTATGTTCCAAATAACATTGAAGTAACAAAACTCCACCGTTAAATATTTTGTACAAATCAAAAAAAGCTATCACCCAACCCCACAGCTCTGCTGAGCTTTTTTAGCTTCTTGCTGCATTGTCTTGGTTTTATTCTGCCAAATTGACTGTCTTGATCAGTCTTGGCACTCTCACTAAAGTTTCCACCAACAGGAGGGAGCTGTTTCCAGCCAAGAAAACCTCTCATTAACCCACCGTGTTCAGTCAGAGTCAACCCAAACATTCTTTACGGCCTTACAGAGTTGTTGAAGACCAAAACATGGGTAAACACAGAATGAATATTAGACACCAAATGCATGCTAATATCTGCTTTATGTGTAAATGGGCAATTGTTTTCCAACACTTTAGCCACGTTATAAGATGATACTACATCTATGTATGGGCTGAATGTCTGTCAGCTGTTCTGCCCCTAAAAATGATGTTTAAATGTCATTGAATAGTCATAATTGGTTTATCCTAAATGAGTATTTTCAAATAGACTTTAAAGTGTGTATTATGTCAGACTGATGAATAAACATAATCAAATGTCAGTTTCATTCATTCATGTCAGTTACACATTAACAATGACTCAAATTGAGGACTCTAGAGTCATGTGACCTGATATGCAGGTGTGTCATTTGTTAGCAAAATCAGATCAGATTTACAAGGTACAGAAGTCACAAAAATAGGAGTTTAAGAAATATGTCAGCTGATAAACAGAAATATATGCATGTCAAGAGCCTGAGCAGATTGACTGTACGTGTGTACAGCATGTACAGAGTACCGTAAAGCGTGGGCGCAGAGAAAACAAGCACACAGCAGATCACAGACACTGTGTAGGCTGTAACACCATTTATTTATTTCATATTATGTCAACATGCTAATGTCTTACTGCTTTTGTATTCATGTATTGGGTGATAAATCCTTGAGCTGGCTCTGTGTAGGTAACACCATTTTTGAGGAGTGTGTTGACCAACTAATAACTAATTTATTGCTCTTTTTGAAAGGAATGTTATCTGAATATTGCATGTCCTGTGTGCCGTGAAAGTAATTTAGGGAGTAAATACACTTTTATCTAATAAGTCACACATAAGAGTCACAGACAGCAAAAGTGACTTTAAAACAACGGTGTATGGCTGGTGAAAATACTTTGTCATTATCACTGCAAAATGAGCAATTAATCATTGACATAGCATTAATTAAAGCAATTAACAGTCTCTCAAGCCATGTCCATGTCCAGCATATTCACTTGTCTTGTCTGTTGTTTAGTTTTAGAAAAATGTGTATAAATACTGGAATTATTGTTACTCACTTATTAATACTCAGATTGTCCTGAGCACAACTGAACAGAGCTTTGCACAGGTACAGTCAAGGACGTTTGCCTCTTGTCCTCTCATCCTGTAGTTGTCGGTCTGCATGTGGTGGATGCCTGGCTGTGTCTCCTTCCTTCAAAAATATAAATATTACTTCTTGAAAAGAACTGTATTGTTATCTGCTTCTGCATCAAACAGTTGTTTGATGGTGGACAGAAGCATTGCTCTTTTTAGCCTCCCCCCCTTCCCCCCTCCCCCTCCCCCTCCCCTCCCAGTGTGGCTTTATTTGCATTCAAAAAGCAGCAGAGCTGTGTGATGTGGGAGGGAGGAGGGTATGCGGCTGAGTTACAGGGGTGGATGGTGGGTTGGAGATGGCTGGACGTGATGTACCAGCAGGGAGCAGCCCTCCACTTTCATTGTGACTGGTCGGAATGACTCATGGAATTAAATTTAACAAATGGAAGATGAGAATGTCACCCACATCCTCATGGTGTCTGGGTGAACAGGGTGTGCTGCCAACCAGAGCAAAAATTGTTGAATGAGAAGAAGGGTGGATGGATTGTATGCGCAGTCATAGATAGGTACCTAATAGAGGATGTGTATTATTGCATCCTCATGTGTTGGTTTGGGAATTCGGTTGGCAACTATTGCTAAGCATAGTCTTTGGAGAGGATATGTGAGGCACACTGTGTCCTGCAGACCTAGATTTGGCAGAATTTCGGTGGCCTTTGACACATTAATGTCATGAATGTGGTTATTGAGAATGTAAACACTGGTGTAATCAGAACATGATCACACTTCTGATTTCTCAGCAGTTCTTCAGGCAAACCTGCCTTAAGTCTCGTCCATCCAGGAATGTGGGGTCAACCTAAAGCTAAGCCTAAATCAATTTTCAAGCCTAATAAAGACCCATCACCCCCTGCTCTGACCTGTGCCCCCTGAAAAATGCAGCCAAATAACATTGTTGTCAAAAATAGAACAACTTCACCATGTTTGCCTGAGCCTTCTTCCTGTTGACTGACGCCACCTCAGACCAAGTCTGCACTCAGGTCACAATGGAGTGTCACTTTCACAACAAAAGTGCAATGATATCAGCTTCCTCACAGTTAACTGAGTGCATATATTTGTATTTCTTTGCATGCAGTATCCTAGAGGACAGATTCAAGTTTGTTTCTATTGTGTTTGGCCATGGGTGCAAATTTACATTGATAGAGGTTTACTTCAAGTAAACTTCTATCATATCTTTGCTATGGCTCTCAGACAATGCCAGCACTTATCTCATAGGTTTATGGGAGGTGTGTAACCTTTTAAATGATCAGGGTTTACTGAGAAGGAAATGGAGGATATAACTTGCTTCTTTTCAGTGCTGCACACCCTCAGACACACACACACGCATGCACAAGGAACTACGTGTTATTTATTTTGTCTTATCAATATATACACACACTAAAAGCAATCCTGAAACCAGATACCACAAGAGGTCATACGTCACTATCAGATATGAAATACTGTATGTCAGCAGCGAACGGAACAGTCCTCCTTTATAGAAAGACCTGATAGAAAAATTAAATTCAGTTTTATTTATATAACGTCATATCATAACAGAGTTATCTCATAACACTTGTTAATATAGAGCAAGTCTAGACCAACTCTATATGTATAGACCCAACAATTCCACCATGAGCAGCACTAGGCGACAGCGGCAAGGACAAACTGCCTTTTAACAGGCAGAAACCTCGAGCAGAAGCAGGCTCTGGGTGGGCGGTCATCTGCCTCGCCCGGTTGGGTAGAGGGAGAAAAAAAAAGAGGGGGGTGGGGGGGGCGTAGAGTGAGAGCATGATGAAAGAGAACACACAGTAGCATATTACAATTCCACATACAGATGTAAAGCAATGGCAGTTACAATGTGGAAAAAATGTAGGCCTATCCTTTAAACACCGCTTGTGTTCACAATTAGTGAGTGAAATCCCCCTGACTGTAGAGGTGAATTGTTTTTAATTGAGTCATTTTCTTCTATTAGCGTTTTCTTCCATATCTGTGCATCCACCTCTCCTATCCCTCCATGAACTGCTGTCTACAGTCGGCCAGACTAATCCAGATCACTTTCCCAAAGCTGCTGCTCCTAAAAGGGATTACAATGGTTAACCTACTGCTTTAGCTGACTCTCACAGACCGGCCTAAGAGCCTGCTCTACCGACTCCACTTTCATTGGTCCGATACCGGTAGCAGCGAGCCGCCTCGGCAGCATCTGATCTCATGGCCATGGTGCTCCTGGAACATCTCAGAGGACCAGGTCAGGATCCAAACAAATCTTACAGATAAAGACATCACCGCTCGCCTCGACCTCTGACCTCCCCTGCAATTGAACCTCAAGTGTTGCTGAAAGGAAGAATGAAGCTTTTGAAGAGGCTGTATAAACCCAGTGATTTACGCATTGTCCTACCGTGAGATCAAAAGGCTTTAAGTCGCTTCACATTCTTTCTCATCATTTATCACAGCGCTGGATGTAAACTGATGTCAGCTGCTGTGTATAAACGACAGGATATTATCCCCACTGATGGGAAATGTATGCTAATGGTAGCAGTGTCTGTGCTGCGAAGAGTAGGCTCCTAAAATGTTGTTAGCAGCTGATAGTCTCCTGCTGTGTGAGTGTCATCTTCCTTAAATGAAAGCCATTGTGTGCTAAACTTTGAAGGACAAAGCAACTTTCTGCTCATAGCCTATCTCTCCTGAGTTTAATTTAAGAGGAAATGAAAGTTTGTCCCTTTTCAACTGTTTCGTACAGATTCTTATCCCTGTAAAAACAAGAGCAGCGGGAGCCAGTTAGCGGGTGGCTAACTGCAGCTACATTACCTAAAAAGACAGGGTTCTTTTTCACTGCTGGCTAATTTTACATCATGAACGCCATAGCTGGCAGACCGGCACGGAGTGGCTAATCGGTAGAAACGGGAAGATTCCTGGTTGGCCAGGCTGCTTTTTGGACCGCCAGATGGAAAGTAAATATAGAAAAGGTGTTTCCGAAAAGACCAAAATAAAATAAAAAAACAAAGCTTTGCAAGCTGACGCTGCCAAAAATGCCAAATTCAGCAACCTTTTGAGTAAAAGAAGCTTGCGACTTGAGAGTGAAAGTACAGAACAACCGCCAGAAGTTGATGGTGACGATGAGACAGGTATGCTAGCTAGTTTAGGTTACAGTGCAAAGGTAGGCTTGCAAAACTAAATAATGTATAACGTTGCGTTGCTGTCGTTTCCTACAAACAACAATTCAAGTTTAGTGCGGCGTCATATAACGTATACGATATGAATTAGTGTTGTATTAATGGTATGTTGCAATGCCACCTAAGGGAGAGACGTTGTTGTCTATTGTAGTACCAAGCATCAGCCATGAGCCCATAACTCCAGAGTGGGCAGGTAGGATTGTGTTTGATTGTGTCAGTGTTAAAGAAGATCAGATTTTAATTTGATTTAGTGTGTAGTGTTTAGTGGAATAGTAATACAAAGACCAAACACTGAAAGAGAATAGGATGAAAAGAATATGAAGTAATATTGCATTTTGGCATGGGGGGAAAAAATGTTGTTTCGACATGTTTCCATGCTAAAATTGCTAGTCTTACAGATTGCTTTTTATTGTGATTTAATGCAGGTACGGAGGAGTCTCATAGGCCTACTGAAGGAAATGTTAGAGAGAACAGCGTCTAATCAGGGACTGATCACAGCTCAGCAGCAGACCCCTGATCCAGAAACTAAGAAAAAGACAGATGAAGATAAGGTTGGTGATTGTTTTCATTACTGTGCTTGCCCTCAGTCACAGGACATAGATATGTTTTTTGTTATCATCCTCAACAAACAAACCAAAGGTTTTCAACAGAACAGATGGAGTCAACCACAAAAAAGTAAGATCCATAGAGATGGTGCAGATACATACTTCCTAAATGTAAAAAGGCAGCTGTGAAAAGCCTGTTGACTGGCAACCAAATGTCATTACACTACGAGCAAGTGAAGAAGAAACGTCAGGTGATAGGGTTAGATAGTGGATGTCATTAAAGTTATAGGCAAAAGTGGCCTTAGCTACAGGGGAGATACAGAAGAGGCAGCTTATAGCTTGGAAAACACTGCTGCTAATCGTGGCAATGTCCTAGAATTGACTCTACTCTTGAGCGAATATAACGTGTGCCTCCTACAGCATGTTAACAGTTGCATAGCAAAAAGTATGAAGCAGCACAAAACTGGCACAAAGGGCAGAGGTTCTCTTGCTCCCCTGATGTCAAAAGACACAATCGGCAAAGTTGTGGATGTCATCAGCCAACTGATAAAGACCACTATTGCAGAGGACGTTAGGCAGGCAGGCATGTTTTCAGTCCAAGTAGATATGACCAAAGATATCAGCTCACAGGACCAGTGTTCTATCATGTTAAGATATGTCACAGATGTCATGAATGACATCTGTGACATATCTATGATAGCTATGGTGGACTGAATCAGCTACAGTGGGTACAAGGGAAGTATTACTGAAAGACATTTGCACTTGTGTGATGCAGCTAATATGCTAGGACAATATCAGGGGTTCTGCACTTCTCTCTGAGCAGTCTCCTAAGGATCTAAGCTAAGGATCAGGCTCTAAGTAAAGTGTTTGGGTGCTTCGGAAATCCTCAGGAAGCCTTGTACTTTGATGTGCTTATGACTTCAGACACCATTGTAGAAGACGGTAGACAAAAACCAACTGTGAGGGCCAAGGCAAAGGGATTCATAGAAGGCCTTCTGAAGTATGAGACAGTGCTCATTGCTCAAATCTTTCTCCTCTTTCAGAATACTTACAGACAAGGGGAATGGATAGTCTCACAGCCCAACGTCTGGTTGAGGGGACAGAGGACAGCCTTAGGAAGTGTGCTAGGGACTCTGAAGGAGTTAAGAGAGCAGCTCATGAGTATGTGAAGTGGGCCAGTGGAAAGCTTCAAGAGAATGAAGACTGTGAGCTGCTAGCGCAAAACTTTGCTCAGATTTTGCCTGTCTGCAGCCTAAAAACGTTGCTCAAGTGAGGGAAAATGGGCTCCCCAACTCAGCTCTTGGAGAAATAAGCAAATGTCTGATGAGGTTTGACGATAGAGCTATGGTTGGCACATTATGTGGTGAGCCTTGCATCCCAGTGGGAGAGACTAAAGATGTCCCCTCTGGAGGGCTACACTGTCAGCACAGCCAGTGAGATGCCACAAGACAGTGAAGAGGATCCTTCCACAGAGCAGGATGTGCAACTACAGAGCAAAACTTGTTCCTCCTGTAAGAACTGTGTCATTTGTGTTCACCTCACCCACTCTAAGTACAATCTCTTGATGCCTACCGTGTGATTGGACTGGCCTACATGTTACCATTAACACGGCCTATACCACAGGCAGCCTTTAAGAGAAGCTTCTCAACAGTGAAATTCACACAAAAACAGACTCGGGAGCACATTAACTCAACTTAAGCACCTGGAGGCATTCATGCTCACGTGCACTGAGAAAGAAATTCTCATGTCGCTGGACAATGATAGCATAATAAACAAAGCACTGCTCAGGCGATTGTTAATGTTTTAGAGTTAGCCATGTCTCCTTGAAGCCACACTCATGCACGGGGAAAATAGACTAGGATGCCCTTAGAAAGTTATGCAGTGAATAGCAAATTTGCAGAGACCAGTATACAGTACACTGCTCAAGTGTTCATTAAGAATCTTGTATATGTATAGCGCAGTCATTGGAACTGAAGAACAGATTTTGATCTGCAAAAACACATTGTGAAGTGGTAGATAACGGTGCTCTGTCTTATCTTAGTAAGTATACATAGTAAAGCTATAATTATAAACTCCCGGGCTGAAAAGGAGTCCCACTCTGGCAGACACATCTGTGAGTTATTCCACTGACAGTACAATAACTAGATTAACAGGTGTAGAAAGGTTGATTGGGCCACAGATATGTCTTGGTGACTGACTGCACAGGATTTATTTCAAGCTTGAGATGCAGGAAGTAGTGGCATCACATAGAGAGGCGGCAAAGGTGACACTGTTTGTTTTTCTCTACGTCACATGGACAAAGCCCGAACCCAGTGACTTATAACTGCAGCTAGCTGTCTGATGGGTCGCTGTCTGTGCTTCCGGAAGGGTCACAATCAATATGAGGATGCCGCTGGTTTCTCCTGGGGAGAATGGCGCCGTTTGTCCTAGAGATCCCAGGGACGTGGATCATTTGAGGGGAGATGTAGGAGTTAGTGAGGTTGTACGGATGCTGTCCTGTTGAGTGGAAGACCAAGGTACTTCTGCTAGATTTTATTTTATTTTATATTAAACATCTACCCTTTGATCCCCTGTCTCTCCTGATGCTTAACTGAAGAAACAACAGAGGCCTGAGCAGGGGAGGCTTTCTCTCTTGTCTCCATGCATGTCTCCGTGAGAGGCTGCTGTCTTTTTAAGTCTGTCCATCACAATAAGCCTTTTGATTCCTTAATGAAGGGGGAAAGGTTGTAGCTTGAAAACGCACCTGCAATCTGTCTTGGAGGCCTGGTAAGAAAAAGAAAGGTGCGTGTTGTCTTTTAGATTTGTGTGTGTTTGTGCTACTCCTCTTGTAGCTCTGATAGTGAACTGCGTAGCCTCTATAACACAAAGAATAGTCAAGTCAATGAGAAAAGGATTACGCTCTCAGACTCTCCTGACAGACCGAAGGGGAATCGGACAGGAAAGTGAGAAGCTTGTCTGTGTGCAGGAGCTATCAGACAAACAATATAATATAATATAATATCAGTTTTCAGCGTGCAGAGATGCGGGGGCAGGACTGCTGCTGAGGCTGATTGCCGTTTCAATCACTGGTTCCAATAGCTTCAATTGTGCAAATGCGAGCAGAAGAGACCGTCATTAAAAAGGCATGTAAGTAGTTTATTCTTTTGTTCAGTCGGAAAACACATTCTCCATATTATTTATGACAATTTCAAGCATTACAACCTGACAATCTCATACACTTGAACATCATGAGTAAACTCCATTGGTCACAAACATCTTGATGCTTCATATATGGGTTTGCATTCAGTACAATATAAACTTTGCATACATAAATAACAATAACTGTGCAACTTGTATCAATATACACATTCAGTACATAAATACATGTGTACAATGACACAGACTACAAATATAACTTGATGCCTTGTGAAACCATGGAAAATATATTCTTTGCTCGATCATCACAGTAAATCTTCCTGGAACATTGCACAGATCTCTCCCTAGAATACATAATGGGCCCTCCTGATGTCAAGATAAGCTCACTGAACGTCACGGGTCAAAAACGGGAAATGGAGAGACTGAGGTGTGTGTATGAATTTGGCATGTGCGGTGTTGCATGTAACTTCACGCCAGCAGCCATGTACATGTAGCTCATAATAAACATCTGGAACATCAAGACATGCGGACTCATGCAAGTGTTTGAGATGCATGAAAGTAATAGCATTGAGAGAAGTGACAGTTTATATGTTGGTTTACCAAAACGTTGCTGTCAACTTACGCTGAATGCTGTCACTCGCTTCGTGACCCGCTATTAGCATTAGCATCTCTGCATCTTCATCTTTGTCTCAGGTGTCCGTAGCCTTTTGACTCTGGGAAGGTGTAGACTGCAGCTCTGCTCTCAGAACAGCATGCAGTTTTTCCCGCAGAGAAAGGCAAGACCCCTCATCCCTTTTCCCAACCAACTGCTGACTGAGTGGCTGTGTAGGGTTCACCTGACGGCCACCCTGCATGCTCCTGGACTTGGAAAGAAAAGCCAAATGGCTGACTCCTTTGACCGCCGGCTATGAAATGGGGTTTGTTTTTGTGGCTCAGTTCTGCTATTAATAACTCCATGCTGTTCACATGCCACGCACGTACCAGATCATGGGGCTGAATTGGCACTGAGAGCACAAACCATCGGTGGCTCTGGCTGACATTATCAGAGACTAAATTTACCTGACATTGAACAAGGGGGATGAAGTGTACGAGGATGTGTGCGTGCTGGTGTTTATAGGATGATGCTGTGGAAAATAAGGGCATCACTAAGGGATCTGGCGTTGTTTGAATTCAGTTGTCACTTCAGGTGCTTGGTAAACTGCTTTATGGCACATTCATAATGCTGGAATAAGACCTACTGCTTCACTATGCATGCATGAATTCGGATCGAACCCTTACGGCACCTTTCGTAAGGCATTCGTTGAACGCCTTTGTCATTTGTGTTGTAAGGGAGGAAGGCCAGGTAAGTCATGCCTGCACTACGACACGGCCGATCATCTTAGCAACCATGCGATGAAGATGCTACAAACCGGGGTTCAGCTGAGGAGTGATACGGTACTCATTGTGTTAATGGATGACGCAGTGCAGCACGGGATGCCTCACTCTAGTTGGGTCGGGACAGTCCCAAGGCCGTGGCGATGGTGGCCACGAGGAGGGCGGAGCTGGCCAGGATGGCTGCGCCTTCCGACCGGAACACCTGCCGACCGTTCAAGGGCTGGACCGGCCTGAAGGTTCCCACCATCGGCTTTCCATCGTGAAAGTTGAGCTCAGAGAACGCCCGCAGCTGGAGGAATAGAAGAGAAACACAAATATGAAGCTCCAGTTTTTGGAAAAAGATCATCAAGGTCTAAACTTGTACATTCAGGAACAGGAGCGGAACCTAACTAAGTACATCACAGTACTCATATAATGTACTTAATTGTACAATATTGAAGGACTTGTATGTTAATTGAGGATTTCCATTTTATGCTTCCTTATACCTTTATTTAACTTTTATATTTTTACATTTATCTGACAGCTATAATACCAAGTTCCCTTTATAGATTAAGAATTAACATTAAAAAACATGATACTTTATAAAGTACAATGCATTGTTAAAGGTTAAACCAGTTACTATTTGGTTTGTGACCCCTTACAGAGACATAGGCCTAGTATCTAGTTGGGGCCCCTTCAGATGTCCGAGTTGTTAGCAGCTCCAGTGAAGACATATTTCCCTGTGTTTTCATTTACATAGCTGTTATAAATAATCTAATAATAAAAAACTAGCAAAAGTTAAAGAACAGCACGAATCGTGAACCTCCTTAATCATCCCACGAGTATTTATTAGATTGTTGTACCGGTATGTTTATGTAAGTCCAAGATCTAAATATTTCTCCCACCACTTCACTTCATCAGGAAATGTTTTCAGTGGTTGTGGTTTTAATGGAAAATCATTAACTACCTTGTAACCAAAAGACAGAATTGTTTTTTAACATTTTAAATTCACTTGATTTCTTTAAAATTTCTGTTTGTTTTTTTTATCCTAACCTGATCCATGCTCAGAGGGATGGGATTCTCAAACAAAGTCCAAATCACAGCCTCAGTGCACCCTGGGGTGGTCAGAGAGCCCTTGTAGCGGTAATATGTGGTCAGATTCTGTTCCGGTGGGATTAGTTGTGACAGGGAGATGCCGACCAGAGATGTATTGCCATCTGAAAACAGGTTAAACATTAGCAACACTGCTGTGCAGCCATCTTTTTATTTGGCTATATTGAACTTTGATACTTACTTGTAGCTTTGATGCTTCGCAGACTGTTGATGATGGGGTCATACTTTCGGTTTGCAATATTAGACCTCTGAAAATGGAAATACAGCATACACATTTCAGCACTGTTCCAGTTCAACTTGAGGTCTGTTTTGTGATAGAAAGACGTTTGACTTCAACAACACAGGTTTCAAAATGCTTACCTCGTAGAAAAACCCAAGGACTGCAACTCCCTCTGGGTCTGATAGTGCTGTTGTCAGGTCAGTGTAATGGTGCTTCATGTGAACAATGTGCATCTGCAGAGAAACTATTACTCATTACCACTTTTTCACAGTCATTTTTTACAGTGTGTAGTATCTTATTGTAAACGCGACCAACGGATCAGTTTAGGGCTGTTGCAAGGTTTATAGTAGATTTCATGCTCTACCAATAGAAGCTGATATCTAAGATATCAGTTTGTGTTAATCAGCTCTTCATGAACAACGAATCAGAAAGGCTTGAGTTATTAAAAAAATTTAAAATGTAATGAAAATCAGATTTTTCACCATTTAAATGAAAAGTATGATGTAACTATATATTTTTCTTATTGTCAACAAATTCCATGAAAAGAACAAAACCACAGATTTTTTTTTTTTTTTACAAGTCTGTGTATCCAGAGTCTGATGTCTTATTCCTCCGTGCCGTAGAGCTGCATTGTCTTAAAAAACACGTCAATGAGCCATCATCTTGAGTCAGGCCTCTATACACCATCATGCTGCAGTAAATACTCACTAGTGTGTCAAATGTGTGGCAGAAAATAGTTCCCAATAAATTCACTATTTTCTCCTGCTTGTTTTAGGAAAGTATTGCGCCTTTTATTAAAAAATGAAACTATACATATATGACCTGTTAAAGATTTTGTTTTCAGTGGGAATGAATGGCCTTTTGTTTATATTTTTATCTTTAATTGTATTTTATTTATATTATCTGCAGTATCATTATCCTTGCACTGTTTTGAGTTTTCCACCTTACATTTCCACTATCTGCACTGTTAAATCACCTACATTTGCATTTATTCCATTTAGCACATATTCTATCACAGTGACAGCTCTCTGTAGTAGTTCTGGAAGTCAGACTATCAATTCACGGCTGTGTTTTTGTGTTATTCTTATACTCTTGTGTGTTTTTGCTCTGGATCTACCTATCTATCTATGTATGGGTTGGGTACTCCTTGATATGATCTTGATCCTGATCTCTGCTAAACATTATAAGTTATATAATAAGCTAAAACGGGAAATGATTTTCTGTTTTCTCGTGGTAACAGGTTAATTATTTTGTTTTCTTGAGATAACGAAATAATGACCTTATGATCTCGAGATGACAGCATTAAAAAAATATTTGCAAATCACGGCTATTCTCAATTTCAATAATAATTCACATTTACACAAAATATCTGCATGCTTATGACCACACAAATTATTTATTCTGTTTTACTCCTCTGTTATAGTGTCAGAAAACCCTTTAACACATTTAATTGCTAACTAATGGAGATTTGAAAGGTTTTCATTTAGATTAGGTAGGTTAGGTACTTTTTCTCTATAGTAGATAAAAAATATGATGTTTCACACAATGTGATTTCTGATTTTAAGTCTTCACATTGTGCATGTTGCCAGTTTAACGTCTTCAATGTGAATGACATGCATGCTGCATTTACCCAGCTGCCCTCATGTGATCCATATTATCATTTCAGTTATTCTTCGACTGTCACTCTCTCACGGTAACAGCTGACCACGTTAGAGACAGGCTGTGTGTGTGTTTTGTACAGTAAGGTTAACGTACCTCCATGGGATACTGCTCCCCATCGATGGTGTGTTCAGAGCCAGGCCCTCCGTTGTTGCCCCAGTGCAGGTGGAACTGCACAGCCTTGTAGCTGGTCAGCAGGCCTCCACCTGAGATGGTGGTCAGGTGAGGAACTCCAACCTGAACTGGAGTGGACGCACACAAAAAGAGCAAAAACATTTCACACAACAGCTTCAAAGCACGGATGGCTATTTGATGGTTAATAGAACATGTGCTTACCCGAGTGGCCATTGTTCTTGATGGTGCCTCTGAAGATCTGCTGGTAATTGTCGAACTGGAAAAGAGTCAGTCGCTCGTCTTTCAAAGTCTTTCTGGTGACAACGTTGATGGGTGACTGGTATTTCCCTGCACAGTTGCTGTTGGCGTGGTTCCACTTGTCCGGCGCTAATACAAGAAAAACACCTAAGTTAAACAAGTTGGACTGACTGCTTTCTATTCAATGGTCTCTTTGATACATTCAGTTTGGGTTTTAGAGCGGATCATTACTTCTCAGGGTTCTTAATAATCTTCTTTTAGCAGCTGACAGTGTCTTGTTGCTTTTAGATCTCACTGCTGCTTTTGATACAGATGACCACTTGATTTATATTGAACGCCTTAAGCATTGGTAGACATATTGGGTAATGTTTTAGATTGGTTTTGATTCCTATCTCTCTGACAAGACATCATAATGATTTTTTTTTTTTTGCAGATGGTTCTCAGATTTACTTCTGCTTCAATTCCACTAATATGATACAACGGAGCAAACTACAGGATTCATCAGAATTTTATCCTTTAGCTAAACTCCAATAAATCTGAAGTTTTTATCATGAGTTCAGACTCTTCAAAGTTAGTCAAATTTCTTCACACAGAATACAACTTCTTTTTTTTTTATCTGCATAGCACATGGAAACTGTAGTTGATGCTTTTAATACATCCCAGTAACATTACTGTAATTCTCTATATTCCTGTCTTGAGTCAGTACAGCCTATTCACACTTCAGTTGGTTCAGATGCTGGTTGCATCAGCATGACCACCACAAGAGCCAATAGAAAATTGCATATAAAATATCCTGTAACATTTAGAATTGATTTTAAGTCCTCCTTCTTGTATATAAAGCCATAAATGGGCTGGGACCAAGCTACATTTCCAACTCCCTTGATAATTATTTGCCTTCAAGAACACTCCGATCATCTGCAGCTGGATTATTGAATGTTCCCAGAAACAGCAGTAAGAAAATCGGGGATGCAGCCTTTATCAATTATGCCCCAAAGTTTTGGAACACACTGCCAATAGATATCAGAGAAGCCAGCTACACATCTTTAAGAGCAAGCTTAAAACTCATTTTTTCACTTTAGGCTTTAATTAGATATCTGCAATTTGCTTTTTAGTTGCTTTTAAACATTATTTAAAATTTTTCAACTTAATTTCATGCACTGCTGCACTTCTTTTAAATATGCTAATTTTATGCTTACCATTTCTGACATTCTGTTCAAGTTTTATTTCTCTTAACTGCACTTTATTTTATGGCATTCTCTTCACTTGGTGCATTTAATTTCTTTATTGTAAAGCACTTTGAACTGCATTTCTTGTATGAATGGTGCTATATAAATAAAAAATGTTATTATTATTGTTATTATTACCCCAATTTTAACTTCTCTACAGTGGTTGCCTGTATGTTTTTGAGTAGATGTTAAGATGTTAATGATCACCTAAAGAATAAGAGATGTATAATATTGGCTCCTGACTATTTCTCACTTAACCCCATACGAACCAGAGCTTTTGCAATGAGGCAATCTCTCCTAGAAACACATTATTTTAGAATAGCATTTTCTCAAATTGTTTTTTTCAGTTTTTTTAATGCATTTGTTCTTTTTAATTTAATTTGTTTGCCTTTATTTTCATCTTAATTTCTTGTATTTTATTTCACTACATCTGTTGGTTTTATGCAGTTTGCTTCAGTCAAGAGTAACTTCTTTTGTGAAGTTACTTTATAACTTGCCTTTTAAAAATGCTTTATAAATAAAGGTAATATTTTCCAAAACTGTTAGATAGTTTTTGGATTTAAATAAGTTTACCATTGCACTGATGATCACAGGAGAACTGGGACTGGTAGCACCAATCTGAAACAAAGAAAATGAAATCAGGTTAGTCAAGACAAAGTTTCACAAGAAACTCTCACACCTCTATCTTAAGACCACACAGTATCTGTATCAGTCCGTTCCCTGCATTGCTATCTGGGTGACAACAACAAGCGTCAGCCTATTGTGAGAGCCGAATGGGATGCATCTTCTTAACATATACACTGACAACTGCCCAGCTAGATTATGTGTATTTACAAATGCGTCCTTTTATGAATAGTTTCTTTTTTTCCTTTACTGCAAACAGGGAATTGTTCTCCTATTGGCTTAAATCAGCTGCTATTCCCGGTATACAAAAGCCCTAATACACAGGAATTGTCCTCCTATTCACGAAAAAGCTGCCGTTTGTGCTTTATCTTTCTGTGCTATAAGAATAAACAGAGCCAATCTTTTGCATCAGCGAGGTCCCGTTCTCACATGTTTGTCTGAGGGTTTATTAATATTTCACAATTGGTTTGCATGTTTCCACCTCATGCTCAGAGACAAATATCTGCAGCTATCTCACAAATTAAATATTTACGAAAACACACATGCTATTGAAAAAACTACGGGGAGGGTCTCCTGGTATGAGGACTTCTTCCGGTGTTTGTGAAGGAAGTCAGTGCCTTGTTTCTTTGCCATGTTGGTGAGCCTCTTCCTCCTGCTCCTGCATGATAACAGGTACTGAAAATAAATGGAGCAAGGTGGCAAACATTTGGGGGGGGGATTGAAATTGTATTTACATGTGCCATCATTCACTATATGGGTCGCAGTAAATAAAGAGATGCTCATTTCTTCAATTTAGTTTTAATATTTTATTCAAGTTGCAGGATTTGCATGTGGAGTGTGAACACTACAGAAGAAAAAACCTTACAACTCAGAACTTTCTAATTACTCTGAGACTATAGCCTGGGTGCTGAGGGTATTAAATGATTGATAAATTTCAACCCTTGACTCATATTTATCTCCTACATGGACTGACAGCATGAGAAGTAGCTGTGAAAATGTGGCACCTCCTGTCTGCAGCTAAAATCTGTCTTATTACAACTGTGTGAGTCCTATAAGATGTACCATTTACATCTAATAAAGCTCATCAGTCCTGATACAGGATGATTTTTTATAGAGCATGACAGTGGCTGCTGGGCAAAATTGCTCCCGTAAAACGTTTAATTTCAGCCAACTAATGTTTGCTTGTGTTTTGTCTGTAAACAGGAAAGTGATAAAGTACATTTATTCAAGTACTGTTCGTCAGTACAATTTTGAGGTACTTGTACTTTCCATTTTGTAAGACTTTAGGCTTCTAGTCCACTACATTTTAGAGGGAAAATACCGTCTTTTTAACTGCACTGCATTTATTTGGCAGATATAGTTACTACTTAGTCAATGAAGATTTTTTTCATACAAAACATATGATGAGCTTATGACATAAGTTAATTCCACCTCCACCAACGGTATGAATATAAACTGTTAATTAATATACTGTATAATATTATAACCCTAACAGAAGCCATTAATCTGCTATATTTTGGCTGGATGACTTGTACTTGTAAAGGAGTACTTCTTCAGTGGTGTATTGCTTGTTTTACTTAAGTAAATAATCGGATTACTTCCTCCATCACTGTCTGTAAGTAGAAACATCTCTTCTATTGCTTGCTTTCATCCCAGCCAATCAGAGGCCTGTCCGCACAGGTTTTGACCAATCGGAGCTGGGCTTTGACCCTTTGCGCGGCGCAGAGCTAATGAATAACATGACTGGGTTTCTGCAGGAGAGCAGGCTGTCAAGAATGGACCCAAAGGAAACCAAGCCTCGTCGGCCGGACTGAAAGCGTAAAGTGACGCGGAGACGGACCTGATCTCCGCCATGTAGAGTCCGACACGGGCTGAGCGCGGACACCCCCCACCCCCCACGAGCCAAAACGGCTCTCCGACTTTGGACTTTGGGGCGTCGAGATGGATCCGAGGCCCCCCCCACAAGATAAATGACGACTGGTCTAATTTCTTATTGAACATTAGAAAAGATGTCATTTGACTGTCCTCATCAGGTTCACCCTCACGCGGACGCCCTGAAGAAAACTTGGAATAAAAGCTCTGTGCGCGTCCAGCTGCGCGTCCAGCTGCGGGTCCGTCTGCGGGTCCGTCTGCGGGTCCGTCTGCGTCCACATGGGACTGGACTCAAACACACACGTTTATAACGGCAGAGAGAAGAGATGTGTTCATGCATACACGTGATCTCAAAGACCAAAAAGCCTCATTTCACCCAGGCGGCCCTTCATCACTGGTGACTGTCTCCATTAGAGTGCTGGTGCGCTGCGACATTGGCTCGGCTCGGCTCGGCTCGGCTCTCTGCGGCAACAAGGACGCGAGCGTCTGTCCGTTGGCTCAGTGTGGATCTGAGCAGGTGCACGAGAGAGAGAGAGGTGTGTGTGTGTGCGTGTGTGCGCACTGAAGGACTCTCAGTCCTGTCCGATCTGCCGGCTTTAGTCTTCGGCTCAGCTGGTCTCAGGGCGGTGGACTCAGGCGAAGGTGCAGGTGGACAGGGCAGGTGTGCGTCCCGTCCACCAGGGGAGCTGTGGCTCTGTAGTCTCCGCGGGACATCGTTCTCAATCTATTTTGGGATTTCTGTGTTTTTAAGTTCTTGTGATGCCGCAGGACATCAACTTTATAACTGAATAAAGTGACTGACACGGTCGGGGGGGGGGGACAAACACCTGGT
>JAVQJF010009490.1:0-56932 GCA_036023855.1 Gadopsis marmoratus | reverse complement strand
TCAGTGTGACTGAGTCTGTCTCTGTGATCACTGGAGGACTCAGTGTCAGTTTAGGTGGAAGAAGAGCTGAAAAATTTGAGGTAAACATATTTTATATCACATACTGAATAATTGCATTAATATGATATTCCCAATGAGAAATTGTGATTTAATGTAGAGAACAAAGAAAAATATACTGTGCAACCAAACTGCATGTAAAACCAGTCAAATTAATAACAGACCACAATAAACGTCACATTCAGTGATAACAGCACAGCTGGACATGAAAGATAACAGATCAGACTGACCTTGTACTTGAATCTCGTGAAAGGAATCTGTTGGAAATACAATGTGTTGGCAAGAAAAATAGACAAAACAATAATTATTTAATAACTTCAACAAAATGTAGAAAGATTGAAACTCCACCCAGAGTGTAATTCTGTCAATTAGAAGTGGAGGTCGAGATCAAGATCAACATTAGTTTTGGACTCTGCTCTGCAAATTCAAAATAAGATTATAATTAAACAGCACAGAGCAACAACTCAGGCAATAGCAACACTCATAATATAAAATCACCAACCATAAAAATAAATTAACATATTGTCACATAGTGGCTGACATTACTGCCTACATTAATAAGAAAACAATGACTGGAGGTTTAACTTACACATGAGGACGACTAACAACAGGCATCCAGCCATGATGGAGCTGAATATTTTAAATGTCCATGAACCTTTTGACTACACTTGTGTGTCTGACTGCATGAACAGAGGTGTCTTTTAACAGAACCTGCTCTCATCACAACCACAGCAAGCATAAGAAACGAATCACTCTAACAGACACCAATTTCACGTATGTGTGGTACTGTATATTTAGATCAAACCTTTACCACAGTGTTTGCTAATTGGTTAAAAAAAACAACACTTTGTTCATTATTTCTGTTGCTTTTTATTGTCTTTTTAATTGTTTGTTTGACTTTTAGCATTTCTTTTTAAATGGCAACATCAAGAAAAAACATATATTTAATATCTTGGGTTTTTTGTGTTTTTGAAGTAACTTTATGATAAAATTGAAGTCAAACACCTCGAGTTAGACTTAAGATAAAATATGTAAATACTCATACCTGTAATGCACATAGATGTAAACAAATATGCATAGACATTATTCCCATATGCACAGACAATGCGCTCTTAAAAGATAAGAAAATCATCAGAATTTCTTATCTTTTAAGAATGTTCGGCCATTGACACCCACAGGGGAGCCATAACTCCACTGTCAGCAGAAACCATCTGCATGGTCTAAAAACCGTTTTGTCTGCAAAGAGCGGTGGTCTCTGAGTCATTCCCAGCAGGATCAGACACTACGGGCAGGGGGGCGCTCACTGTCCCCTCCTCCCCATTCTATGGGCTCTTGAGCCACAGGGCTAAATCAAAAAATTCAATTACAGTTTGTACCAATGTCAAAGTGACCTCAGACAGTTGCACCAACACACAATTATCGCCAACACTCACATGCCCCTCACCAGGTCAGAGATTGTTGCCACCTGCCACATGCATAATGAAAGGAAAATGCTGTCCTTAAGCAAACCTGACAGAAATGGGGACATGCTGTTGTGTTCAGAAACATCTATGTAACAACCTGTGGTTTTATTATGAAAGAATGTTTTATTTTCATGTGGATACTGGATTTGAATTGATATCTTATTTTGAAACAGACCACCTGTTAATGTTAAATTTGGTTTTGGACGAAAATGGTAAACCGGAAGGAGAAGAGGAGCGGAAGATAACGAGAGGAGCGGAAAAGAAAGAGAGGGGAACGTGGCTCACCGGAGTGTGGCGAAACTGTGGATGTTGTGAACGCTCTTTGGGGATTCTAAGTGGTGAATACCGCTCGTTAGTGGACACTCGCTGCAGCGTGGGAAGCGGGGCGGGATTATGGTCGTCGCTTTTCCCCGGTAACGAGTGGCAACACCTGCAGCAAGCTAAGCTAGTTAGCTAAGGCGCGCGAACGGAGCTGAAGAGCTGGTCAATAGTGATCGCGGAGGTGTTCTGTTACCGGTGGGGTCGGAAGAACGGCCAACCCTTTTTCTTCATTACCGGAGACAGTCAAGTGGAATTAATTCCCGGCAGAGGAGTACATGCGGACTTCTATCCATCTTGCTGGAATTAAATTGACTTCTACGGTAAACTTGCTCGTATACTCTTCGAAAGAGAGGAAAACTGGACGGACTAATTGTGAACTGAACTTTGAATTGAGATGAACTGAGACTGAACATTTTTGGGTCTTTTGCCCATTTTTTTTGTTTGTTTGTTATTTTCTATAGATAATGTGCAGTGCATTTTGTCAATTGTTGAGCACAATAATACAGTTCTGCACTGGAAATGCTACTTGGCTGTGAGTCTGTGTTTACATTCTATGCACGGTGTGTTTAAGTAGGTTTGTAATTCCTAAAGTGACCCTAGCTTGGTTTGACACAGGGAGAACCATAACCAACCTAAACTGATTTATTGTACATTGGAATGTCCCTTTCCTGGTTACCACCTGGCTGATCCCACCTTCAGTTATTGGCAATCACGCTCTGGTGAGGAAAGGGTTACATCTATGTAACAATAAATGGCCTTTTTCCCTGCCTTTAAAGCCCCAACTTGCAAAAATATGCTAGGAAACATCTCAGAGACTGTAGTTGTCCAGAAAATGCTGTTCAGCAGACTTGAAACAAGAGGCCTCTTGGCAGGCATGCACAGCATGGTGGCTGAGAAAGATATTCAATTTATGAGAGGTACTGTAGTCAGATCAATCAGCGGACTAGTTCACTACTGTGGCGTCAAAGGATGCATATTTTTATTCCAATAGTGCAGAAGCACAGTTTCTGTGCTTTGCTTATGGAGGAACAACATACAAATACCAAGTTACACATGTCTATATACTGTATAAAACAGTTTGTGTCTCAATGTGCCTGCACGGTGTTGTACACTATATCCTTCAGGGATGATGGAGGTGGCTCAGAGATGGTGGCGTAGACATGGTATACGTCAGACTAGAAAAAAAAGAAACCAACTGTAAGAGCTCTTTACATCTAAAGCATCTATAAATCTATATAGCAAACACATTCAATACTGTGCCTCATGTCTCACTTACATCCTCATTTTGAGGCTCTTGCCTGTTCAGTTTCTCAGAACCTGCGAAAGAGAGAACCACAAACCAAGATGATTGCTTCAGTCAAGTTTGGTTTTTACAGCACTGCCTGTATAAAATAAGACAGAATAACATAGAAAAAGCCTACAATCATTGTGTTCCCCTAAATGTAGACATCTGAAATAAGTACTCAGTGATTAATTATCTGCATATCTGACAAGCTACTGAAAATATTATAGAAACAAAATCCCATTTTGGGGACAAGCACTATATATACACTTATAAAATTAACTACAGTACATTAGTCATACTACAATATACACTTTTTCAAAATATAGCATCCAACTAATACTGCAGGTACATATAAAGTTATTTACTGTATGTAATATACAGCATGAAACCTGTTCTCAGCAGCCTTACAGTAAATTCAGGTAGGTGTAAGTGAAAAGCAGCTCACCAGTAGAACAGTCCGCACCAGCTACTGAGATGATCACACTGTAGGCTTCATCATTACCTGCAGGTAACTTAAGACAACAGGGAAGGAGGGAGAGGAGTTCATGAATAACTTTACACATTAATTCACCCACGAGGAGCCTTGTTATTTAAATGTTTGATTTTTTTAGGTGATGTGAATGTTACATCTGAAAGGTATGTAATTACCAATCGTCCATGGTCAAGATTTCTCATCTGCATATCGTCATCTGCAACACAAGGCGAAACACACCTCGATACACTAGAAAACCAAAATATAAATACAATACAAAGTGTATACTGTATGTATGAATAATACAGTGATGTTGCCACTACATGTGTACATTACCTGTGATATTGGCTGGTGTCCTATACAGAAATGAAGGGGAGGTTATAGTTGGGGAAAGTGAATGAGCTCTCACCACTGATTCAACATCTAATGTCCTGCTGCCCTCCAACAAGGCATTTAATCCAACTGTTCTCAGTGGCTGAATAAGAGGTCAAGCTGCACTCGGCAGATACTAAAACATTTTTAAAAAAGATTTGTTACCTCTTGTAAAAACAGCTTTCTGGAAAATGAAAGTGAGAGCAAGAGAGAGAGAAGCATGTCTAGTTCAGGTACTAAAGTTGTGCTTGTATTGGCTGATTGGCATCAGCTGTTTCTGACATGCTTCCCAATTATTGGCTCATTCACAGCTGTGTGACTAGTAACGCTCAATCATATTCATGCAGAGCAGACATTATAACCTGGCACTTATCACTGTAACTTATGCCAGCACTGATTTCTGCCACAGCTCCCACCGCCAACCCCAATCTCCTCCGTATTTCTTATTGTAAGATTTAAAGTTCTTTGAGAGCTCCCTCAAAGAGCAGGGATGAAAATTACATTCAAGCTATGCTGGAAAACATAAATCAGGTTCTCACCAGTTTGTTTTTTGGTACAGAGAAACGCCAGTCCCAGTAAGGCAACACCCACACTCACTCCAAAACCAGCCGTAACTGCTGCCGACCTCCATACCCATGTTTCTGTTTTGTCCACAAACAAGTGTCAGTTTCACTTCTAACACAAAAGCAGGAAGAATGTGTGTACATACTGAACTCCTTAAAGTGTGTGGCACACCAAATATAAAAAATATAATGTATTACTTTGCAACTGATGAAAATGTAACTTGTAAATAAAGTTGTGAACATAATGAATCAATGAAGCATCAGGATTATGCAAAACAGGTTTCTTTACACTGCACTGCAGAGCAATACATACTGCTCAAAACCAGGAGAGACATAGCATATGTGTCCATCATGGATGAAGTGGTAACAATATTTTATATTTAGATATAAAATCTTTGGTATTTGCAAAAATGACATGTTTGTGTAGCTCAAACTAACTTGCTGCAAAATGTGTCAAATACTTTACTAAAATGAATTGCAATTTATTTTTAATAATAATATGCAGAATGTGTGAGTAATGTTTTTTCTCACTTAATGCTGGGTTTAGTGGGGTTTCAATGAACACGTTAGATTTAGTGCTGGGCTTATGAAGTGTCTGACCTAGAAAGAGATAGTCAGAAACATTAAAAAAATTCACAGCAATGGATCTTGGTTTGATGTCCTGTAGAATCTCACCTGTAATATTATTTGACAGCAGAGGTCACACAAGTACTGAGATTAGCAGTAACTGTTTCTTGAAGACATCGAAAATTTAAAGAAACACTGAAATCACATATTTTGTCATTTTATTAAAAGTTTCTAAAAGTCTATGTTGCATCTTTTGCTGTCATTCTGCTATATCACTACTACCTAATAAAGACAAAGTGGCCCAAAAACAATGGGGAAATAGTCCATGTGAATCATTGAGAAACGGAGTAGTTATGTCACCTGATGCTGGTTTGACTGGTGTTTGGGAAATTGAGACAAAACTACTAGTGATCTGTGGTCTACCAACAGTCAGACCTGGTGGATGAAGAAAAACATTTAATAATCATTTCAAAACAGTCATAATATTCACATATAGCGTAATACACATATTATTTGACAATAATTAAAGTCACACTTATAACTGTATATTGTATATCTATATCGGTAATTCTGTTGCCTGATGTTTGTTTTGCAGAAGTTACAGGAGTGTAATCATGAAGCCTGCTAACAGTCAGACCTGAACAAACACTAAGTGATTTGTGATAACGATCTGGATTTCTATTAAACTATATAGAATGTCCTACCTGTGGTCAAAGTAAAAGTCGACAAATTCTGCGTCGTGCGTGACTCTGTTTCATCAGTATCTACAATAAAAGAAGATAGAGTTGGACCTGTCTGTTTCATGTATGGACATGTGTGACAGCATATTTGAGTAATGAAGCAATAGAAGAAACATATCATTTGTGATTATAATGTCACATTTAATACATCTAAAATGTTGTTACCTGGTGCTGGTTTCACAGAAGTTACAAAAGTGGAAGCACTACGCCCGCTAACAGTCAAATCTGGTAAATACATTTACAAAAAAACTTTTATAGATGTGATATGTGATGATGTTCTGTATTGCCATTTAGATGTAGAGCACATCCTACCTGTGGTCGTAGTAAATGCTGATTTTGTTTGGACCATGCTTGATTCTTCTTTCACAATATCTACAGTAAAAAGTAATGGATTTGTGCCTGTCAATTTTATGTGTGTACAAATAAATTAACGGTTGTGCTATTTCTCTCATTTGTACAATGACTTAAGCACAAAACCTTTCTCAAAACTACAAACCAGAGAACATGTATTGTTTTTAGCTGTGGCTCAAGAGATGACAATGTTGGTCATTCAGCTGTTTAGTCGTATCACCATTACATTTTGTATAAAAATCAGAGTTATCATGTCAGGGTCCCCAGAGAATGAATCTATATTACTTTGGTGATCCCCGACTTTTACTCTAATATGAAGTTGACGTTTTGGGGTTTTAGTGAAATGTCTTGAAAACTATTGGATAGATTGCAATGTAATTTGGTACTGGTGTCTGAGGTGCCCAGAGATGGAACCCCAATGATTGGTGATCCACCGACTTTTCATCTAGCGCCACCAGCAGGTTAGAAATTATAACTTATTGTGTGAAATATTTCAACAACTACAGTACGAGATGGACTGGTGAAAAATTAGATACAGAAAGTCATGGGTTCCCAGATGGTGTATGAAAAGACTAGATGAACTTGTTAACTGAACTGGCCCTCTGCAGGGTGTCCAGTAAGAACTTAACCAGAGATGTTGGTTTTAAATCCAGTATGATTTATACATATAAAGATTTACAAATTTATCAAGCAATCAGACACTGAAAAGTCATGACTTACATACAAATAGCTCGCAGCAGTCAAATGTTTTCCAGGAGGAATATTATCATCCATACTGAACAGCAATCACCTTAAGCAAGGAACTTAAGCAAAATCATAAAGATTCTGGATCCTAATTGGTCAAGTCCTTAAGCGGCTACATATGAGGTGAGGGAGGCCTTTGTTTATAATGTATCTTACTGATTTTGGCGATCCTCCGACCTTTTCTGTATCACCACTATGAGGTTGACCTTTCCGTTTTGACAGATGTTGGATAGAACACTTAAACATGGTTCACACATTTCTGTCCCAATCAGGGTGTATTGTAGTAACTTTTGTCATCCCTTCACTTTTCCTCTAATGCCATACTTTTGTTTATGGGCAAATACCTGCAAAAATGATGACCTGATAATAATATGACCTGAGCATGATAGCATGCTGATTTAGGCAATTAGCTCCACTTTGAATAAGTACAGGGCTGCTAAGCTGTAGGCTGTTACTGGGAATTTACATCAAACATCTACATGAGCAGATTGTAAGACCTACTAAAGTGTTCTATACATTGAACCTACACTGACCCCGACCTCTGTTCGACCATCACGGCCCGCATTTTATCCTTTTTCAATAGAGACCCACAGTCTGAAACACATTACAATTAACCAAAATTGAGATAATGAGAGCTAACTAGTCAAATAATTGACAATTAACTTGATTCTTATGTCACAGTGTCATATTCAAACATTTCAAATCACATCCAACTGAAGACAGGCTCAGATTTGAAGACATACTTTGTGATGTTTGTCTGAACTTACACATTCAGAGGGAATTAACTTTAATACATTCATTCATTCAAAGGAAGTGTATGTTGTCACATACAGTAAAGTCACTGTAGCAGGGGTGTCCATGTCTTTGCCAACTTACCAGTCAAGCTGTATCCATCACTCTGAGGAGACAAAGAGTTGGGTTCACTTCCCAAACTGTAATCACAGCTGGCAGCACTTTTCTGAACTAAATCTAGATGTCTCAGCAAATCATCAATTGTGACAGTAACCTGGCAGAACCACTGATTGGTTGAGGCTCTTTTCTTCCAGATGGTTGTTGTTGCAACTAGACGACTTTCTTCTCCAAAGTACAGGTTACATCTCGTATCATGATTAGCAGATCCAGGCAGAGAGCAAGTGAAGAGAACGTTGTCACCTTTAAAATGCTGAACACTCATCTGTGGCTTCTGACCTACAAAAAGAAAAAAGTTAGAGGTAAACATATGTAGCCAGGTGGTAAAATTCTATTCAGAGGTAATTCTCCACTTAGGGTTACTGTAGTAGGTAATGTTAATACATGTGTTCTAATTCCATGGGCTACACATATTTTATATCACATACTGAATAATTGCATTAATATGATGATATTCCCAATGAGAAATTGTGATTTAATGTAGAGAAAAAAGAAAAATATACTGTGCAACCAAACTGTGTGTAAAACTAGTCAAATTAATAACAGACCACAATAAACGTCACATTCAGTGATAACAGCACAGCTGGACATGAAAGATAACAGATCAGACTGACCTTGTACTTGAATCTCATGAAAGGAATCTGTGAAAGGAAAAGAAATACAATGTGTTGGCAATGAAAATAGATTAAATAATTAATTAATAACTTCAACAAAATGTAGAAAGATTGAAATTCCACCCAGAGTGTAATTCTGTCGATCGGAGGTGGGAGTCGAGATCAAGATTAACATATACTTTATTTGTCCCAATGATGAAATTAGTTTTGGACTCTGCGCTACAGATCCACAATAAGATTACAATTAAACAGCACAGAGCAACAACTCAGGCAATAACACTCATAAAATCACCAACCATAAGAAAGATGAAACATATCGTCACATAATGGCTTAAATCCCTTAATGCCATGTTTGGTTTGTAACTGCCTACATTAATAACAAAACAATGTACTGGAGGTTAAACTTACACATGAAGACAGCTATCAACAGGCATCCAGCCATGATGGAGCTGAATTCTGACACTGTTCAGAATCAGAGACGATAATTGTGTGTCTGACTACATGGACTTAAGTTTCATTTTGCAGAACTTGTTCTCAGGAAAACCACAACTATGATGAGAGCTGAATCACATTAACAGACAGGCCACAGAAACACACACACACACACACACACACTTGTGCACACACACTTAGCATGTTCATGGTCTGCTCTGAGCATATATCAAATGTATATCTTCTGTATATCTATCATCTGTCCTATTGTTTTAATTAGTTCAGTAAATATATAAAAATTATCAGTTCAAAACACAATTTTCAAGCTTCAAAATGTTTTTCAAGTACTGCACAAAGAGTCTCTCTGGTCTGATGCAGCTGGTTCCTCTGATGTGCTGTTGGTATTTGTCACTCTGGGGGGGGAAGTTGCACCTTCTTATTTTCTGTCCTGCCACTTTGCCCACACATCAGGAAATGATGAAATGATTTTTATTACAACCGTACCTGTAAGCATAACATTATTTGTTGTGTGTTGTATGATATGGCCACAAGAGCGAGGAGGTCCTGGGTTCGATTCATATATATTATATAAAATAATAATAATGATAATAATAATTTATATCTATGCTGTATACATTGTAGTGAATTGGCATACACATTTACGGCATGAAAAGTTTAATATACTGTATTTGTGTTGATGAGCTGACTGCACTGTTATGACCAGTGATCTGAAATCACTAGTCAATACAATCAGTGTGGAGGCACAACGTGTCTTGATGTAAGCTGAGTATTAGTTGCAATAACAATTTATTTTATTTTCAGGTAACAATTTAACCATAACTTAAAATTGTAAATAAAACATACACATATGAATAACACTACATTTTTTCTTTTTTACAGTCTCAATGCAAGACTTTGCCAACATTTGAATAGCCTGTAAATATAATTATTAGGCCTTTGTTGGACACTGAAATCAACTTTCTTGAGATTAATACGTTCTCACCGGTCCTTTATAAGGTAGAAAGAATTGCAGATCCCACCAAGATGATGCCCACAGATACTCAACAACCAGTCATGACTATGACCAACTTCCACATCTTGGCTGAACAGAGACCATCAACAAGTGTCGGTTTGGTGGTGTTAGGACTAGAAGAAAAGCAAGGTCCTCAAAATCAAATGAACTTCTCCCTGGAGAGGTTGAACATTTTCAAGCAAATTTCATGGCAACCTGCCAGTTTATAAATATCTTGTGTACAGGAGACATTTTTGCTCAAGCACTGTGAAAGATAATAAAAAGGCTTTGTTATCTGGGGGAATATCTGTAAATTTAATGGGAATCTGTCCATTAGATTTTGATATGCAGTCATGATTTCATAGACCGTGGTCAGACCTGATGTTCATTAAAGACATGAAAGATTATAATTGTAGGTATACGGAATAACATATATGCATTTTATGTGTCACTGACATTTATTCATTTAGTGTAATTATTTAAATATCTACATTTGATACCACCTCTCTTTCTGAATGACAAATATAATACTGACTCATATGTACGTGGACTTACATGATGTTTGATTTTTTTTATGATCCAGCCATTTCAATAAATGTGATGTTTCTATCACATAACTTGTTATGTCTTCTCTGATTTACCAATCAACCTGTATCCATCACTGTGAGGAGACAAGGAGTTGGTTTCACTTCCCCGAACTGTAATCATAGCTGGCATTCTTTTGTTGAACAAAATGAAAATGTGTCAGCAAATCGTCTCTTCGGACAGTAAACCTGCAGAGCCACTCTGGTTGTTGAGGCTCTTTTCTTCCAGATGGTTGTTATAACTGGACGACTTTCTTCCCCAACATAAAGGTTACATGTGGTGTTGTTAGCAGATCCAGGCAGTGAGCAAGTAAAGACAAAGTGGTCATCTAAAGAAGGTTGAAGACTCATTTGTGGTTTTTCACCTACAACACATTCATGAAACGTCATTAAATATAATGTGCTGTTGCGCAAAGAACGAATGTTGTAGCAGTGTTAGCAATTTTAAACAGCAAATTCAAATATGGGTCTGACAGTTCACCCGTGGATTCAGTCTGTTAGCTTAGGTTGAAGACTTCATGATAATTTAGGGGTAAACAAATGTCGTATTAAATACTTAATAATAGCATATACATGATGATAATACTCCTAATGAGAAGCTGTGTTTACATAGAAGAAAACATGTTGGACAACCGAAATACACGCAAAGATTGTCAAATTAAAAGCATGAAAAATAGTATTAAGATATCAGGGACTGACCTTGTACTGACCTTGTCTATCTCATGAAAGGAATCTGTTGGAAAAACATGTTAATGTGTAATGAAGTAACACCTCATCAATAACTTCAACAAAATGCAGAATAATTAAAACGTGCCACAACATTCTGATGACAATATACAGTCTATAATAACACATATAAGGGCTAACATTTAATATTAATGTGATGGTTTCAAGCGAAAATGTACCAGTATTCGTATAAAAGAATCTATAAGATAAGAGGTTTAACTCACACATAAGTATGACCAACAGCAGGTGTCCAGCCATGGTGATGCTGTATACTAAGACTGTCCACAAATACACCAAAGACTGTATCCACCTGACTTTGACATGACAAGTCTCATTTTACAGAACTGGCTCTCAGAGAAACAGCAGCAAGTATCAGAATCTAATAATAATAATAGCCAAACCACAGAAACATTGTCTGTAAAGCCCCAATATATGTTGTATATTTGGATCTAATATAGCTGATTGTGGGCTACCTAGTGAAGAGAGTTAATTTTAAAGTAATTTATCATTCCGGATATCTGTGTTTGTTCATCTTTTTCTGCCAAAAGTGGGCAGGACTGGTGCTCTAGGTTTGGAGAACAGAACATTTTTCCATTGTACTGTATTATCTGCGTGTCAGTTGCAACCATGGTGATGTTTCTGTGATATCAACAAATACACAACAGTTTGTAGAATTCCTAAACTATAAAGGTATATTCCCCCCATTGAGGGACTAATAAATGATTACTAAGTCTCTGCATCATATGGTAAGTGTTGCAGAATGTGGCAAATGAGCTATATGTAAGAGCCCAAATACCATGTTAAGAATTACAAGGCCACTCATTGTGTGTGTACAGGCATTGGGAAAGACATATGAGTTAAAACAGTTAAAATGTATCCAATAGGTCAAAGGACAATAGCCAGTAGTAAATCTGTGGGGAAATAGTGTCATTGCTGAATCAGTAATATTGTTCTCTATTTGTATTAATATTACATCTTATGTGAACAAACGTTTGACAGTATCATATGACTCATAAGTTAGTGTCAATGGATCTCAAATTCCATGACCCACAGTCGGCAAAGGATTTCTGGAAAATGTTATATTCACATTTATAGTTGAGAAAATGCCCATACCAGTTGTTGTCATGGTGAGTTATCCTGAATGTACTGCAATTTGTAGTTTTACGCTCCTAAACATTTCATTGACAAAACCATTTAATGCAAGGTCCAGTATTACTTTTTTCAACTTTTAATTGAATGTATTTTTCATTTATTTACCCACAGACTGTATGAGATGAAAGTACAAGGTCGGTCCTTGTCTTCCATGTCAGCATATAGGCTACTATAGGCAGGCAGGGCCTGCTGTCACTGAATGTCTGTTTTAAATATGACAGGGTGTTGTAAGGCTGCAGGGGTGTGCTGATAATTTTATCTAAGAGTTAAATAGTTTATAAGGCCGACCACACAACACTGAAGGCACTATGAAAGCTACAAAAATACCACTATAGAGACAACTTCTACACAGGAAGTTGATAAGAATAAAAACCTATGTGACAAGCAGAGGTTCGGTTTGTGCATCTCATGCCTGATTATTTTTAATCAGTTTGAAGAAACTGTAAATATGTTTTTTTTCACTCTTGTTCGATCCATGTTGTTTTAAACCAGAAGCATTGCGCTTAAATATTGCAAAAGACTGGTTGGACTTTAGTGGGGTAAGAACACACATGAAACCTTTCACCACGAACGATGATTTCTTCTTTTTTCTTTTTTTTCCTCCTTCTTCTTCTTCTTCTTCGGCTTAAATTGGCGGCTCGCTACCAACTGCAACGGCGCATACCGCCACCTACTGTGTCGGAGTGTGCAGAACATGGCGTCATTCTAACTGACGGCTTTAATTGACAGGCCCTAATGATTTGCACCTGGCGCGATGTGATTCACCTGGTTTAATTTGACCGGAAGCAGCTGCATAAAGACGGAGATGCTTGACGCGGAGGTACAAGTACTTTTTAGACGTCACTTTTTCTGTCTTGTTAGTTCATATTGGATTCTCAGAATGCCTCCTAAAAAGCCCGCAGCAGCCTCTGCCGAGCCTCCGGAGCAGACCTCCAGTGACGCCCGGCCGCTGGAAGAGAAGAAACCAGGTCTGAGCTGGAACGGCAATAAGTCACAAGACGTCTTTCATTTAAATGCGTGTGATGGTCGAGACCATTATTTAGAACTACACGTTTTCCGAAAGTGTTGAACCTATCGGCTTGTTGTCACACATGTTTAACTGGAGCGGCCTCCTGTTCTGTGCACGTTTGCTGTCCAGATGCTGCGGCGCTGCGCAAACCTGCGGCTCATCCCTCCACAGCGATCATGGTGAAGGAAGCGCTGACGGAGTTGGACTCGCGCAAAGGGGTTTCATCCCATGCGATGCAAAGTTATATTAAACAAAAATATCCCTCGGTGGATGTTGTGAGGTTGAAGCACTTGGTCCGCAGAGCCCTGAAAAAGGGACTCGAGACCGGCACGTTGGTGCGGCCCGCAAACTCCAGCGTCGCTACAGGCGCAACGGGGAAGTTCAGGGTAAGATGTCGCGTCTACAGCTTCACCGGATCACACAACGACATTAATCGGGGGGTTTTTTTGTCCGGTTTTCAGCTTGCACCAAAAGTCAAGGAGACGAAGCCAAAAACTGAGAACACTGATCCAAATGTGCAAAAATTGCCCAAAGCAGCCAAGGATGGAGCCAAGAAGCCCCCAAAAGCAGGTAGGAATAAATGGTAAACTGACAACCAGTAATGTAAGGCATGTTATTAGGTGTCTGTTTTTTTAAATAGCCTGTAACCTCTAAAAGGTGCCACAAAGAAGAGAGACCCTGCCAAGGAACAGGCCAAGTCACAGGAGGTGAGTTTGTGTGCAAAGTGGTTAGATATTTTATCTGGGAATATACAGGCCTGCAGTGTACTTGGATGTATTCTAATTTAGAGTTGCGCATCTTTTGTTTTAAAAGGTGGACAACATATTGTAAAGTTTAACTTCCCCCACCAGATTTTATCCCTGGCAGATGAGACTTGGAAAACAAATTTTAGGCCATCAGAAACTCTGGGATATGAGTATGGTTAAATATAACTTGTAGAATAGTTTTCTCATTAACATTTTTTTACACTAGGTGTTAGCTCAGCGTACATGCACTTATGGCAGTGCCCTGTCAATAGTTGAGTACAAACGAGGTGGAAAATATCCAACTGAAACATTTATAGAACTTGAAAATCTTAATTTTCAAGAAGTTGAAGGGGCTGCCTGGCCTGAAGTCCTGTAACTTCTAAAATTCTGGCTACAGCCTTGTCTGACTCTAACTTTGTTTCCATTTCAGGACTCTAAGCCTCCCAAAAAGTCAAAGAAAGACCAAGAGGCTGCTACTTCAACAAAGGTTGTGCCAGCAAAGAAGCCAAAAGCTAAAAAGGTTGCAGAGGATTTCGAGGGAGCCGCTAATTCAGCCAAAACTAAAGCAAAGGCCACCAAGGAGGCAAAGGCACCCCAGAGCAAGGCTGCAGCAGGCACTGCTTCTAAAGCAACAGGGAAGCGAGGAAGAAAGGCTGCAGACTAAAATTTATAGTTCTTAACTGATGTTTTAATATAATTTTGTTTATTGCAATAAAATCTTAATTTTTTGAGCTCTGTCTTCTTCTCTGCTTATGACGCAAGGATGCTGTCTTATGCTTGTCAACATGTACAGTATTGACCTTTAAATATGTTTTAAAGGCACAACTTACCATTTCCAAATGGTGTAATTGCAACACAATCTATAGGATGTACAAGGTGATGTCCAGTTTTGTTCACTGGACATCTTCAAATTTTTATTTACTTAAAGGGTAATTTAGCTGGACCTTGGCCTGCACTTTACTGAAATTCTTGCACTGAAGAGTAGCTAATGGGACCTTAATGCTTCAGTAATCTCTCACTAAATTCCTGATGTCAGAGTGATGCTTGAATTGAGGCTATTTGTGTCCCTTTTCAGGATGTTGCGTGCAGGAAAAAATAATGGTGACACTCTGAAATGGCATGTCTCCAGAGGAAATGAAGTACAAAAAGCTGTGAGAACATGCAGCTGCATGTTCTCATCAAGGACAACAGTCAGCCACCGTGGACATGAATGCCATAACAGCCAGCAGCATATTGAGCTTTCCAAGAAGAATCCAAGCTGTGACAGTCTCCAAACCTTCAAGTGGCTGTTGCTGCTCATTCTTGAAAATATGTCTGATGTGCCTCCAGCACCCCCTATAGGTCAGGCAAAACTGTCTGAAGTAGTTCTGACTAATGGAGGTTTTATTTATAGATCTTTTCCAAAGCAGATATTTTGACATGGCCATGACAAAGTTAAGCTTCTGGGCCCATTACTCCCACTCTGCAATGTGTTTCTCTGGAATATGAACTGGTCCCAGGTTTGCTGTGTTGAATTAAACATTGAATTGAGGAATATGCTGCATGTAACCAAATGTATTAAAACTAGCTAAAACTAACTGGTAAAGAAACAGAACCCACAGTAAGACCCATATCATGTCAGTGGATATTTGTGCCTTAGTCATGCATTTTTCAAAGCAAATTCTCAATTACACTGCCAAAAACCAGCTGGCACACAGTAAGCCTGGAGCTTTATAAGTGTTTAATTGTTGGGCCCTAGGGCAGTTTCCTGCTTTCCATAATTGGTACTGTAATCCAGTAGGTCACGGCGGGAAAAGCACAGGTGTGACTAAATTATTTATTTCCAGTAAGCCTACAATCACATTGCAACTAGCTCTCCTAAATGTCTGCAGTGAGATAGACTTATGCCAGTGATGCTTACATGAATATCCATTGCTCTTTTGTGAGACTGGTAAGCAAGCTTCTCCTCCATGCTGGCTAGTTCCTCTTTCAAATTCAAAATTTAATTCAGGTGCAGTTCTGTCAAGTCAGCGGGCTGCTCTTCTAAACGTTCACACCTGCAAAATAGTAATAACAGTACACCACAAACAACACAGGTTCCTTTCAACCCCACAGAGTACTATAGTAATCTACCTGTATCGCTCCTCTTCTAGGGCCTCTACAATCACTGTGTACTCTTGTTGGTGGTAAGATTTTGAGTTTTGAAAGTATTCCTCATTAGCTTTTGCTGTTGGATTTCATGGAGTATATTAAAGTCTGATGCCTGGGCATGATCAGGGATATTGTCCCAGGAGGCCCTCCAGAGGCTCCTGCAGTGCCAGAAGTAGCACTACTAGAACAGCGAACATCACTGCCTCACTTCAGACTGGACTGCAGCTGCCCTAAGAGTCCTCGTTCCCCCAGGGCCAAAATGCTCATCTCCTTGGGTTTCATCCCAGGCGTTCAGGGCTACAATGTTATCAGTGCTGCCAAACTTTTGCATATGATTTTGCTCAGCTTGTACACCACAGCAAGTAGCTAGAGAGGAGCTGGAGATCCCACCCATCACCTGTAAAGTGCAGGATTATTACTCAAGGACGCTGAACCACTTTGCTATTGTAATATAAAAATTAAGACGATGCCCACATAACATTACCTCTTGAAGTAGCCTGGATTACGTTATTTGTGATTTGAGTGAACTGACAAAGTACTTACGAACCTGGTTTTAAATTAAGTCTTTCAGTAACTTCCATCCCGTCGGGCATCAATCATAATCTATCATGGTTACAGATTTAATTTAGCCACTTGGTTTCATTTATATTAGTCTAACCTAGCTTAGAGTCAGCATAAATAATACATTTTATTTATATAGCACCTTTAAAAAACAGTTTACAAAGTGCTTTGACAGAGAAGGTAAAAACAGGATAGTCAGAAAGCAATAAAACAGAGCATTAAAATATAAAAGCAAACAAAAGCAAGATAAATGATTAATACAAAAAACATAACTAAAACCAATAAAAGCGATAAGACAAAAATACAATATAAAGACGACATCACATCACAGAAAGCAAGTCTATAAAAACGTGTTTTAAGAAGTGATTTAAAAGAGGTCACCGATTCTGCGAACCTTTTCTCCTCAGGCAGGTCGTTCCAGAGTCGAGGGGCCCTGATGGCAAACGCTCGGTCACCTTTAGATTTAAGCTTCGACTTTGGAACGACTAGAAAGGCCCCATCTGACGATCTAGGGCTTCGAATTGGCTCATATGGGGTCAGCATTTCTACTATATAGCTTGGAGCCAGACCCAGACCCAGGCATGCCTTAAATGTGTCAGTAAAATCTTAAAATCAATTCTAAATTGGACGGGAGCCAATGGAGAGAAGCCAGGATTGAGGTGATGTGATGTCGTCTGTTAAAACTAGTAAGAAGCCGAGCTGCTGCATTCTGAACTAGTTGGAGGTGGGAGAGTAACTTTTGGTTTATGCCAGAAAGGAGGGCGTTACAGTAAAAGTGAAAACTAGTGCATAATTAACAACATTTAGCGTTAATGGTTTAATTCAGTAAACAATCATACCACTGCTCTGAACGTGCTCGACATTCAGTTTGTCAGCTAACGTTCCACCAACCGCTAACAGACTTTCATGTTGCTTAGCAACGATAAAATATTCAGAAAGACAGTTAACACTTTTCCTCTGAAAGGAATGAAGTTTGGGAGCCTCTGATATTGATATTAGTTATATAGTAAGAGTTGTTTTAATAAGTTGTCAACCAGTGTGAAACCTTAATTTGTAGAAGACCAGTAATACCCCAAAAATCATTAAACAGGGTTAACTGGACTTTAGGCCATGAGAAAAACTGTCTGACAGTTAATACATTATCATCCAGATGTGTAATTGTTTTTATCTCTTTCCTTTACACAGCTGATATTTTGACATGTCATAGCAGGAAAAGCACATGTGTTTTTCTCATCGCCTAAAGTCTAATTAACCCTGTTTTATATTAATGTTTCCTAGGATTTTGTGGGGATTACTGGTCTCCTACAAGTTAGTTTCATGCTGGCAACTGTGTTTTGTAAGACCTGTAAGAAAACATGTGCAACTCTTCCAATACAGTATATTCCACTCAGTGACCCCAACAAGAGGATTTTTGTAATGTAATGTAAAATTTACTGACTTAATGACATCGAAGACAAACAAGTTAGACTTTCACCTTTTAAAAACAGCAAATTTATTTGTCTTTAAAAAATAAAAAAATCAACTAAAAAGTATTACTATTTCATTGTCACTAATAGAAACAGTACGGAAGCACTGAGTCGTTGAGCACTTTAAGCGCTCTTCAAGTATGTTAAATCAGTTCATAGATTATTCTTCTGCAGTGGAAAAGCCACCACGATAGTAGGATCCAGTTGGCCCAGCGGGCAGGGTTGCACCTCCAAACTAACAGTTCTTAATAGTAATATCCTGGTTGTGGCAGACCCAGTGTTATTGACTTCACACATCCAAAAGAAACAAGTCAAGAACCCACTACTATTAGATCCAGTGACAAGTCAGGTTCCAGAGCAATGCAGCTGATGTGCACCCCATTCTTCGTGGCGTAGTGAGCAGAAAGAGGAAGAGTTGGTCACACAAGCTGAAATGTGGAAAGATTGAGTAGTAAAAGGGGAAAGATTGAGCAGACTGAAAAAACAGAAGAGAGAACTTACAAAAAAAAAAATAAATCAGCAGAACACTGTTGGCTCATTACAGTTCAAAGAAAATTTAAAAAGCCATCAGTCAGCTGTATTAAAAAAATAGCAGTGACTTCAAAACAATACCACTTGAATCAGCTCAAAAGTAATAAAACTCTGAATTACAATTTCTTGAGTGGGGAAACAATGCAAAGTTTTCCACATGTAAACAAATTCACTCAGAAGAGAGAAATCAAGTGTGCAGTTCTTTCAGCCCCTCCTTCAACTATGCCCCTTTCACCCTTACAGTGTGTGCTTGTGCCACAATTGCACCCAAGATAACAAGTCCATACCAAACATCCAGCCTTTTCTCCACCACATTCTCTGTTTAATTCTTCTAAAACACCTTTCAGAAAGTGATAAAGTGACAAACCTCTGATGCAATCCTCCTGAGTGTTTTGAGAGGCTGCTGAAGAGGAAGAAAAGATAGGACTACTGAGATTCAGCTCCCCGTGTGCCCTGTATGGGTCAATGTCCTCCCTTTACAGGTCAGCCCCAAAACCCCCTGTCCCTTCGTTATTTAAATAAGCCTCTCCAAGCCGGTCATCTAGGGTGCAGAAAAAAGTGATGCAGATACTCTGAAATAGCATCCCAGTGCCTCCAGAAGAAGGCAAGGAGAATGACTAAGAGCAGCGTAGAAAGCGTGCGGCTCCGTGTTTTCATCAAGGGGACGACGCAGTTAGCCACCGTGGACACAAACACCAAAAGGACTGCCATAACAGCCAGCAGCACATTGATTAGTTTTCCAAGTAGAGTCCGTGCTGTGGCGTTCTCCAAACCCTCAAGCTGCACCACCTGCTGTTGCTGCTGCTGCAGCTCCATCTTGGAGATGCGTGTCTGACATGCCTCCAGCGCCTCCTACAGGTCAGAGACAAAACTGTCAGTGAAATGGTTCTGATGGCTAAGCAAGAAACATTGTGTTAATAGCGGTGACGTTCACCTGAATGTCCCTCGCTCTTTCGTAAGATTGGTAAGCAATCTTCTCCTCCATGCTGGCTAGTTCCTGTTTTAAGTTCAGAATTTCATTCTGGTGCAGTTCTGTCAAGTCATTGAGCTGCTCTTCCAAACGTTCACACCTGCAAAACAACAACAGTACATCAAAAACACATTCTTTCTACCCATACAGACATACTATGCTACAGTATAGGATATGATGGGATACCTGTATCGTTCCTCTTGCAGGGCCTCCATGATCAATGTGTAGTCCCGCTGATAGTGGGCTTTCAAGTTTTCAAAGGACTCCTCCAGTCGACGTTGGTTTTCCCGGAGGTCTTGGATCTCATGGAGTATAGCATCAAAGCCTGAGGCCTGGGCATGGTCAAGGGTATTGCCCTTGGAGCTAGGGGGTCCTCCAGGGGCTCCAGTCATGCTATTGGCTCCTGCAGAGCCAGAAGTAGCACTAGAACAGTCATCATCACTGCCATACTTTGGGCTGGACTGCAACTGCCCTGTCCCAAGGGTCCTCGTTCCCCCAGGGCCAACACCTTCATCTCCCTGGGTTTCATCCAAGGAGTCTTTCAGGGCTGCAATGTTATCAGCACTGCCAAACTTGTTGCGGATGAGAGAGGCGATTTCTCTCGGCTTAGACACGACGGCTCCAGCTGCAGAGTGAGTGGCTTGAGAGAAACTGGAGAGGCCCCCTGTCACCTGTAATGATCGAGATCAGGTCAATAATCAGGCTGCGTCAAATTGCTATTGCAAAATGAAAACTAAGGATATATGACATCTGGTTTAACCATGATAAACTGCTACAATAGGCTGATGATGTATTCAGATAGATGGAGATGTTCAGTGGGCATTGTGCTTCATTGCCCCGAAATGTGTGGCTATTGTGGTGAGGTTATTATCTCGGACAGTCAATTTGGCAAACAAATCTATTTCCCTTTTGAAGAACATATGGATAGAAAGCAGACTGCATTGATAAAACAACATGCAATAGTTGCAATAAAGATACACTACTAACCAAATTAACCTACTTTATGTGTATGCATTGCTACTTCTTAGCACTATGTGTGGTGTGGTTTGGGCACTAGGCCTGAAATCTGACGTGTGGAAACTGCAGGGTGTAGTCAGGTGCTGGGTGAACTGCAGCATGCTGATCTAAAAAAGTGATCTGTTAAGATGTGATAGATTCATGATATCCATAGCTTATATGGCTGGTACATGGGAACTCCATGCTTTCTCATTAGCTCAATCTTGTGGCAGACTTTTGCCAGTAAGCCAGTGTGAGACAAGCACTTATGCTGCCGATAATGTTTAGCACTACCACCCTAAAACTATAGGCAAGTATAAGCTTTTAGCATGCGCACCACCACAACAAGCACAGATGCTCAATAAAATGTGTCAAAAAAAATTTGTGTCATTTGGAAACTTCCAATCATCTGGTTTTAGTACAGACCAGTTTCCAAATGAACAAACAATACAGGATAGAATACTCATAGCCACGTTGTCATGATGAATTATATATGGACGTTTTCAGTATTCAGAAATAAAGCAGTTTTCTGGAAACTAGTACAATTACTGTTTAGACTTAAATATGTATGTGACACTCATCCTAGCATTTCCAAATGTTTCTAACCATAGACACAGACATCTGTCAGCTCTGGCTAACAGACTCCACACACTTAGCTCTACAGTAAGTGCAAATTGGTCTGTGTGTGGAAAGAACAGAAGCCCCCTCTGACATGTTACGTTACTATAAAAAAAAATGTAAAAGGTAACGTTAGCATGAAATGGTGTTTAACTGCTGCACAAGGGGAGCACAGTCAGATGTACTAGTGTTAAAATGTCTATTAGATTACTGCAGTGTAAACAAGCAACGGTTCATTTATAACAAACTGTGTCAATACAGGATTTACAGTATTATTTATTTTAGTATATTTAGTATTATGAGACAAGACACCTGTTTGATGTTTTTTCTCTGAACAATTACAATTTCCATCCAATTCCATTATTACAGTACGACCAGACCTGTGTCACCACCACAACCTCTTTTTCCAGAATCAATGTTACTCAATAGAAGCAGATTTTGGAGCAATTATTGAATGCTTTCAGGGCCATAAAACAATTTATTTTACTGCACGGACAAAATTATCTTCATGGAAACATACCATTACAAGCATGTGGAAAAGTTGTTTTTTTATCTGGGTGAACATTTAACATTGCTCAGACTTCTACTTTTAGGTGAGATAGCCCACCTGATATAATACTACTGTAAACTGCTATTATAGACCTTTCTCATTTACGCTGTTCCTCTTACATGTATCAAATGTCTGTTGTGAACAGTCTAGTCTCTACCAGGTTGTCTGCTATCTTCATCCCTTTACATTTACTCATTCAACAAATTTAAATGGGGAAAATTATTTTTAACATATAATGTTTTTGTCAATAAAAACCTGTAAATAATGCTCAGAGAGTGGGCAACAAAAGAACATTGAAGGCACCAGGAAAGCACACACCTTGGCTCCAACATCTTTCAGCCCCTGGTGCATGTCTCGGAAAACATCTTTGGGCTGGCGAGGGATGCCGTTGTGCTCCACCTCTCGAAGCTTTCGGTGGTAATGCTCCAGCTTCCTCTGCAGTTGCTGGATAGTCTGAGCTGACTTTTGGTTCTTCTTCTCAAACACCTGCTTGATGCGTGCACTCTGCTGCTTGTCTGCATTATTGGCAAGTTTCAGGTATTCAGCCACGTTGTCGTCACGTGCAGTTTGTTCAATTTTGATTTGTTCTGTGAGCTTGAGGATCTTCTGTTGTAGTTGGGCAATGGCCTGCTTAGTTCGCTGGGGGTCTGGGGTACTGTCAACTACATCGTACCCATCAGCGCCGTAGGGAAGGGCAGTGGGTAATACGGCAGGGCCCGATCCATCATAACGATCCAGCTGTGCAAAAAAAGTGAAAAACAGAAGAAGAAATGGTAAAAAATGTGAAGGAATGTTTTGCTCATTTGAAGTTTATCAAGACAAAGCACTGAAATCACGGTTTGTCACAGTAAAACTTGATCATGCATTATTGTGAAAGCACTAGGTGATGTAATGCTGACCATAATTTGGTGTTAATCATGTTGTCTCTCTCTGTAGCCTTAAATGTTTCATCTAATGAGAACCCTTACAGTATCTAATGTGAACATTGTGTTCAGTGTTTTTCCCTGGAAATTAACTCTTGTAAACCTGCGGTCATCTTGCACTTATCTGTCACTATGCATTCGCAACAGCAGATGGCGCCTGTAAAACAAACATTTCCTTTTGACTGTCACATCACAGCTGCAGTTCCAAGGATCAATACATGGGAAAGATGCAGTGTCTGGTGTGGGGAACAAAAGCTCAAATATAGGCAACTGAGGATTGCGAAGGAGTTATGACATTGATTTTAATTTAACCCTCAGGAGGTAGTTAAAAAGTTCAGTGCAAAATGACTTGAAGCCATAAACGGATCATTTATATTGAATGTGCATTTGTTGTAAGTCCTACCAAGCATGGTGGCAAAGCAAAAACGAACTACTGGAAGGATAAATCAACCTCAGCTGTGCATTGTTGATTACAAAGAACACGTCATAAGGTGTTTCAAGATGAGCAGGAGAGGGGGGGGGGTCCAACTTGCTTATGACATCTGCTGATAAACTTGATTCCCGCTTCCACCGAGTTGCCAAGAGCTGCAGAACAGTGTGTCATGGCCCCTCATTTTACAATGTCTACTTTCTCCCGTCATTCCAGTTTTTATACATATATTATATTATATTCTTGTACTAAAGCCCTATTTCAAGTGTATTTTTTAATTTTGTCTTCTAAATCCGTTATGTGATAGGCATGTAACCCCCCCCCAAATAAGTTGTTTGCAGATTTCTGTTAACATTCAATGTCAGAAAACACAATCAAGTTTGAGTTTGTTTAGCCCTGCAAGCCTTCTCTGACCTGAAGTACTCTCAGAAACAGCCAACACTAAATTTAGAAAGGCTTAAAAACACATAGTGACCAACCACTCAAAGGCAGTCTCTGACCTTCAGCCGCTGACAGCTCATCCCCCCATGCACATCTAAACCATTAACATCCTTTTAACACGCTATCACAATTCACTTAGTTTTGACATTCCTGCACAGATATTAGAGCAAATATAACTCAGTTTTTATCTTTTATTGGTACAGACAGGTTGCAAACAAATACAACGCATTTGCTTCCTCATGAATGCACAGTGTCTCTTTGTATTGCGATTTGAATCTGAATGTTTTATGTCCTGAAGCCAGTGTTTGTATGAATACAACATTTTAGGACTGAATTCAGTAGATCCTAATAATGCCATATTTTGTGAGTGAATTGTACTACGCATGTTCTAGGACAGAATATATTTGTACATGAATAGAGGAGGTTGTCAGTGTTCCAGAGATATGAGAATGTTGCTGGCACATTATGAGTGATGTATGCAAATGTATGGAAATATGTTGTCATGGAGTGCATGAGTTCACTTGTTTTCTGCCTATACATGTTTACAGTTTGGCAAATTTGCATCTTAGAAAGTGATATTGCAGTAGCTATTAGCAGTTCCTGAACCCTCTGTGTACAAATGACAATTACTGGATTACTTTTATACTGATGAAACCAGCTAAACATGATGAATACATGGCAAGTTCTGAAGTTATAAGAAATGTCTTTTTTTCTACGATTTCTAATCATAGAATAACACACATAATCACGACACCTGATTTTCTGATCATATTGTGGTAGCCAGCTAAAGGGCCAACCCGTTGACAAAACATTTACAGAGCCATAACAATTTGGAATAATTTACTCCTTAATATCTGAGTAATAAAAAATAATAATTTAAAAAGAATATGCAGAGGCATTTATTAGCATGCAGATGAAAGACTGAACAGTAGGAGGTGTAACTGCTAGTTTACAATATTCATGTTTCAATTCATGAATTGTATAATTCTTATTCTTTTTAAATATCATCGGTATATTTTTAATTAATAGTCAACCTAAATGTATGAACAGTGTTGATTGGTTTAGTTTATTAATCTATACTGATGTAATTTTATGTATATCAATGCAATTAAGGTTTATCATGTAATGTGTTATGTATTGTATGTCAGGTGTTTCTTCCTACCCTGTAAAGAATGTAATGTTGCATGACCATGGTTTACATCTTACCTGGACCACTTGACTGGACTAAGACACTCACCTTGTCAGGCTCCTCAGTTGAGTGGTAACCAGAGGTCAGCAGCATGTCAGCTAGGGCTGGGCTGGTGGGTGTATCTGTGGTTGAGGACGAGCGTGGGCGTCCAGCCTGCAGCAGGGCCTCATGGGTGCTGCGCCGGTGGATCTGGGGGCTACCTTTCTGGGGAGGATCCCCAGTGCCCCCCACCTTGCTGCGGCGGCTCTGCAGGCTGGTGCCTCGCTTCATCATTGGTGGAGCACCTCGGATCTGCTGCAGAACACGGCTCAGAGCTGCGGGAGGGGCGGAACCGGCAGGGTTGTCAGAATCCAAAGGGAGGGCCGAGGAGGCAGGAGTGTCCCCTAATTCTGACCCTACATCAGTGGGTTCGAAGGGAGGGGCACCTGTGCAGGACGAGATGGAGTCATGTGGGGAAATGGAGGAGCGTCGGCGCTGTGGCTGGAAGAAGTGCTTCAGGCCATGGCCCAACGCTCCCATGTTCTCCAGGGCATTATGGGTGATTTTGGACAAGCCGTGCTCTGACTCCGACGCCCTCCTGCCGACCTCCAGCTCCGCTCGGCCTCCTGTATCCGGCTCCTCTGGACTCTGCTCACTACTACCCTCCATCAGAGACCTCCAGTTTCACAGTGAGGTTCTACTAGGGGGTGCAGGGGACTAGCTACGCCCCGTCGACACCCCCCCTCTGAGAGCCGGGAAGCAGCGGAGATGGCGCTCAGTTGGGCCTTTTGAGTGCGCATGCATCTGTGGCTTGGCTCAATGTCATGCTTGTCTACCACAAAAGGAAAATAAAATGGATTATGACATGCAGCAGAATATAAAACAACACAAAGCAACATAAACATGGGTTGACACAGACATGACCACTTTGATTGGCAGTTCAATATAACACAGTTTCTTGTTCATTTTGTCTTAAAAAAATCATGATTGAAAAAAGTATTATATTTTCTCTCTGCTGAATGGAAGCAGTGGGCATCCGCTTTAGCTAAACAGCATGTGGCATGTCTGACAGTTCCAACCCGGTAAGGCAAAAACACAAAGTCTACAAAGTAATCAAGCTTTGAGAACAGTTTCTGAAATGTCGAGGTTTGTTATATTGCACATGTTGAAGGTCGATGCCTTTGGCGGTTTAATAATAGTTACATTTCAGAAAGTATTCATTATGGAAATTAATAATCAACATAATTGAAAGTGCTTGGATGATGTTAAAAAAAGAGACTACAGAGTGTGAAAAATGTAAATGAAATTCTAAATGAACAGTGATTGCTATCTAATTCGATCCGTGGCAGACTCCTCTTTGCATGTCATTTTACAACAAGGCTAACTCCTGTAATGTAAAGGACCATTCCAAGGCTTTGACTCTCAGATGACAGTTTATATAAAAGCATTTTGGTTTACCAACACGTAATGAGACAGAAAGAAAGCAAGAGAGAGGGGTGAGATAGTGTGACAGAGATCTTACCATCAGCCCAGCTTCTCCTCTACTGACTCACAACTCAGGGATGGCTAAATGAAGCAGAAATATAAACAAAAAAAAACATAAATAATATGCTCCATATAACAGAGAGGGAAAATGTTAAAAAAAAAAAAAAAGAGGCATACAAAGTAGAATCACACAGAAATAAACAGACTTGAACGCAGACCTTCAGCTCAGGAGTAACTGGTACTAATGTCCATGTAAACAAATGCTACACCAAAGACTTAAAAGCTTCCAACATGCTGACCATCAGAAATTATCAACGACCTAATGGACCTTTGTTTAAAATCTCAAGAGCCAGCAGTAAGTCGATGCATGATGAGCCTCGTTATTACAGCATACATGACATGGCGCCATTACAGCAAATGCAGACACTGTTCCAGTAATAATGCCAGTTCTACATAGAAACAAACATCAAAACGTGGCATGAACACTGCTCAAAGGAGCTGTCACTGCACAGCTCATATGTAGCGGATACAAGGGGGGTGGGGGACGTTAGCCTGAGAGAGATCCCTCCTGTCCTCCTTTTCTCCTCGGCCACCGGGCCAACAAACGTGCACGCTATCCTTGAAAATAAATGTCTTGTTTTTTTTGATGATTTCTCACATGACCAAATGAACCGTTTAAAAAGAACCAGTACCTGAACATTCCTGAAACCTTAGACACTCATTTGCTTTTGGTTACCAGTAAATTGTTCTGTGTTTAAATTTACAGATTTTCACATTTATTAATAAAGGATTTCATTTTTTTCACAAAACCTACACTGATGAAATTACAAGCTAATAACTCATTTTTGGAAACTCAGTAATTTAAGCTCAGTGATCTAATGCCAGAAAATAGACACAGCTATAAATTATAAGATAGAGTATACATTAAGTGTCTGATGTGCCCTCCTTTAGTCTCCGAGCACACAGACAGGCAAGGCATAGTGAGAATCATGTTTCTCCAAAGGAAATATCCAAAGCCTAAAGCGATGGGTCTGACTATGTTGCACATGTATTGTTTTGCAGAAAAACAGAAAAATGATTCCACGAGTCAGCAGAGCTACGAAGTATCATTTAACAACCCATCAGCACAATCTAGCACCAAAAACACTATGAAATGTTCTATTAGTGATACACTGTGACTCATTACTGCTGGTCCTGCGGTTACATCTGCAGTGTTGGATAAGAAAGCACTCTGTTAAAGGGTAGGTGGTAGTGAATTAGTACAATAATGAAAAGACTACCCTCACCAATTCTTGCTGATCAAAATGTTTGAACAAAGGCGACTTCGTGTTTAAATTGTATTACTGTTTATCACTTACTGCAGTCGCTCATTTCACTCGTTAATTCAAGCAAATTAAAACATCAATAGATTATTCACATGAAGTATCCCTCCTCTGTAAGGGAATAATGCAAGTATAAAGAGACTACTGGAAACTGCAAACTGCATTATCTCAAACACAACTTAATTTTTTGTTACATGACATCGAACCATAATGACATTATGTCACGCAGTCTGTGTTAAACCAGTGTTAGAGCGGGTTTGCATATGTAGGTTTCAATGGCTGCTGCTTTATAACTTGCAGCTGCCAGGTACAGGTGCACATCTTACTGACTCTTTGTTATATGTGTCATAATGTTATGGCTATAAATTACCATATATAGTGTTTTATATGTAGCCAACTCATTTAACACTAAGCTTCATCTGTGGACGCCACTCTGATTCAGTTCAACACACTGCTTTGTAAGGTCAAAACTCAAGGAAAGACATAGGAGCAAAACTTCCACAAAGACATGGAACTATATCCTTCAATGAAAACGCAATGGTGTCCGACTCCTCTAGGCTAAGGGCAAAGTGTTCTTTAAACTGGGTCAGCCAGCATTCGCCTATCACTCTCTGTACATGCAAGGTCTCATCATATACAGAGTGTTGCGCATGTCAAGCAGCATTTAAGCTTTTACTAGTGTTAAAGGAACATTTCTGCAAAATGGCAGTGGGCCCATTTTTGACCTGGAAGCAGTGCCTTCTTGGGTCATTGCTACAGTATACGCCTACATGCATTATTCTAGTACTATATCATTTACGATTAGCACTTCATTTCAGATTGTTTTTACAAAAAAATGTTTTATATGTTTTACATATTTATTTTTAATAATTAAATCATATATATTCAGCAGCTTTTTTGCATTTTCTTTCAATTTTTCTCTTCACGTTGTATTACTTCTCACATTTTGTCAGCTGCACTCGGTACAAGAGGCTTTTATACTGAAAACTGGAGTGAATACTATCTTGTTGCAGCAGGTAACACCTTTTTCTGCATAGAAACATGCAGAAGAAAATGATTTTAGACTGATATTCATCTTATATATAGTAATAGTGATAATAGTACTGTTCAGCGAAAATCTGTAAAAACCAAGAGTGATTTGCTTTAGTTATAATAGAGACACACAACTCAGCAATAGTCCAAGTGTAGAGAAACATACCTTCAGATGTGGTCATCAGCAGATGATTTGTGGATCTATTAACTCAGGAAAAGGCTTAATCCAAGCGAATTTCCTGCACTGCTTCCTCTTGGTAATTGTTACAAATGGACATCTGGTGGGATAGCTGTCAACCCTTAGTCAACTGTTTCCATGGACATTTAGAAATATCACGTGCTGCAAATTACAAAACAAACAAAAAACATAGGCAAGACAGCATCAGAGACAGGTTATTATGAAGGGAAGTCTGTCATTTTTAAAACTGACAACTTCAGCCACAAAAGGTGAAGTCTTTCTTACAAATGTTGTTTGCACAGAAGAAAGTTTTCCTTAAAGAATCAAACAGTGGCATTGCACCAGCATAGTCTACGTTAGCTTTACTAATTCTAAATGTTAAAGGTAGCACTGTAGATCAATGTTTGTGGCGCCCAGGCAGACTAGCTGTTGATCTTGTGACAGAAAATAATGACCCAAATAAATAAAAGATGCAGACAAATGTTTTGACGAGTGAGACATAGGCTCGAAATAAACCATTAGACCCAATCCCGATTTAATAAATTGTTATCAGACCAATCTATTCAGCTTGTACCCAGGTCTCCAATAATTGCTGTTTTAATGATATTCTTCTGTATGACATGGTAAACTACTAAAATGCTATATGCTATCTATGATCATTGTGACAGCATTTTATGGTTTAACCTCAGTAAGAAAATTTAAATGAGCTAGAATTCTCATGCGCAATCATATCAGTTTTCTGCTGAATATAAACTGGCTGTCCAGACTTGTTTGCTGGGACTCCCCCACCCTCAGCATAAATAAATCCAAAACATTAACCAACAGTCAAAATACATGGGGAGGGGAAAGCAGACAAACAGGACAAATAGTTTTCAATGATCTGTCAGATATTTAGACTGTCGGGGCTTCATACCAACTTTTATTTTAAAAGTCCTCGTACATTCCACTTGTTAGTGTAAGTAATAAGTAATATTCATATTGGAGAGAGCTGCACCTGGCTCCAAAAACAGCTGCCTCCTTGATCTCGTGATGCTATCGTTGGCTCTGTTTGCATGACACCAGAGCAAGTCAGACAGAAATCTAGCCGGCATGCATTTTCAGCCGATTTCTGGTATATATATATATATATATATATCTATGATGGTGAATATAGTAAAACATCTTGGAAGCTAAACCCCAGATATTATTATATGGAGTTGTATGGCACAGACCAACACAGAGCTAATAGGAGAGTGAATATTGGGGCTTAAATTCATCAAATGCACAGAAACAACAATAAAAATAAATGCTTATTTATGTCTGCAGGATGTGTAATCAGGCAACTGTTCACTAACATGTTAAGCATAACAACTTTATAAACCCCCCAGAGGACAGAGGACCTTTAGTGTCAGAAAAGAACCAAATCCAAATGTTTTCATTTCGTACAGCAGTGGCCTCCCAGGCCTGTTTGCTTAATTAATCGTGTAATGTTAATTATTAGTGCCGAACAGGCCCGTTGGGAATATCTGCAAGACATGAACCATTAGCCTGTCTTGTCTTACAGAGCCACAACAGATAAAATCCCTCAACGTGGAAAACATCAGAAACACAACAACGTAGCGATGCAAACATGGCTCTCTGCATCAATACGCGGAGGAAAGTCATACGTGCATTCCGATGAGATCATGGCCAGCCCTCCAGCGATAACATCCACCGGCGTTAACAATCAAAGTTTCCTTTTTATTACACTATTGCGCGGAACAAAACTTCATGCGTTTCGTGAAAACAAACTAGCGTTGGAGAACTTGCGATCGGCCACACGTCTTATGTTACTGGATCAAATGACTCGGTAGGTTACAGGTGCGTTCGGTGTCGTTACATGCAGGGTAACGGTGGTTCTGAAGATTAAAACAAGAGTTTGGCGTGTTGAGTACATCACGTACACACATATACTGGGCTGTATTTTATGAGCAGCGTCATTAAGTTACTGCAAATAGTGCGAGTCCGGCGGTTTAACGTTAGCTGGAGAGAGGAAGAGGATGAAACTAGCAGCTTACTAGCCGTCGTTCGTAGGCCTTACCTTTAAAACACTCCACTTGTAGGGCACACTGGCCGAAAACATCAATGTAGTGAATCGTTTTATTTCACGGTGGTAATAACCGTCGGGGTAGATAAAGTCAGAACACATCGTTGCACCTGTTTTAACGGCTTGTCTGCTCCTCTCGTAGCTAGCAGCACAAGCTAACGTGGTGCACCGGAGGGGGTTCACTTTGCTGTACAGCGTACACCGGCGCCGCTGTGCGGGTCGACGTCGTAGTGTGACGTGTGTGGACACATTCGGGTGTGTACGCTGAATATTTCGCATTCGTAACGGCTGCCTTTATATCAAACGTACAGGTGTTTGGTTGCCCAAAGAGCTCACCTGAAGACCTGAAGGTGTCGGGACACAACTCGCGCTACAGCACGAGCTCTGTTCACTTACATACAAGACCATGTCACGTTTTTATTCTCGGGAACAGTTTGTGTTGTTGTTGTTGTTGTTGTTGTTTTTGGTGCTCAAGAGTATATTTTTTCCAAATGGATGGATAACAGGTTTCGATCAATGTGTTTACATGTGATGTACGTTGCCAGGCTGCAGAGGGGAGACCCGCACCTGCACATCAAACTCACCCATCTAAAATGTACCAACTGTCGCATTACTGGTTGAGGAATCGAGTCATAAAAATATTGTGGCATCCGTTTGTCTCATCGGCTCTACTCCAAATACGGCCAACAGTCACCATTAAAGATGAAAGCCCCTTTGACAGACGCGCAGAAGGATCCTGTCCCATCTGACACCAGCACCACGATCAAACACACCTGGTGGATTCAGATTGGAGGTGTTGGGCAGCCATCGGCCACAGACTCCCACCTGGTTTCCTTAATCACACCTTGGAGTCTTGTATTTCACGGTGGCGCAGACCGTCCTACAGTTACAGTGTAGGTTTGCAGTACCCAAAGAGTCCCCCCCTCCCCCTTCTTTGCGTTCAGCCGAGTGCTGAACTGCAGACAAACTCTAAATTGTTTACTACTCCAGTTCATGTAGCGCATCCTGGTATGACCGCTGCGGGAATATCATCGCATCCGGCCTCTGTCTCTACAGCAGACGCATTCATTCTCTTTAAGTAATCACTCGCGTGTAAATACACCTAGCATCGCCCATCCAGACTGTCCTGGGTGGCAAACCAGGCGCCTACTCGCCGCCTGTCAGTTAGCAGGTTGGCTAGACTCTGTAGCTAAAGGAACAGCGCTTTAGCTACAGGCGGACCGGGCACCTCGCCGGGCGGCGGCGGCGGCAAGAGGACAAACAACGTTAAATCGGCCTCAGCCCTCCCGCGGCTCGGACAGCAGCGCACGGAAACACATTTCATTCACACACCAGGTCGCAAAATATGCATATTGCCGGTTTGAACTTACATGGGCGCTGAGAGGATTGTGTTGATGACCATTCATTTCTTCCGACGGCGGAACACTCCCACGGTGACGTCAGAGAGCGTGCACGACGTCAGAACAGCTGAGCGCCCGAGAGCTCACCATCCCATCTGAGCCATGCAGGTGATCCAGTTTAATGGGTTTACGGCCTGTTTGCGCGTTTATGGCCGTGGTTATGTGTTGTGAGCGCGACGTCAGGGCTGTGACCACATTTGAGGACACCCGAGGTCATTTTTTTTTAATTCTGACTGTTAAATGGTCAGTAGGCCATTTAACAGTCAGAATGTTATTCCATGCAGTGTGCAGGAGGCTTTGACGCAGGTAGAGCTGAAGGTTAATTGATTGGAGAAAATAAATGATTAATAGATTAATCATTAGTCATTTTGGAAAGCAAATATTATATAACGTTGCTGCTTCCTGGTCTTAACTGTGAGCATGTGCTGAGTTTCTTAGCCTTCAATGAGAGCAAACCTGGTCTTTGGGGTGTGGACCGTTTGTTGTACAAACTAGCAACCTGAAGACGGCACCTTGGGCTCTGGGGAATTGTGAGTCATCATATTTCATAGATACCAAACCAATCAACGTAATGGGCAGACTTTACCAGATTAAATATATCAAAATAATTGAATAAACAGAAAATGTAGTAGGATGGACTCTTGAACTCAGTGTTTCTAGAATCCAACTTATAGGCCTGAATATCTTTAACCATCATTACCTCAAACATCAAGAAATCAAATTCAGACCTATTTCCTTTTATTTTTACATTTTGAATCCCTCTCGCTATAGGCGAGAAACTCAGATGCTTGCTCTGTAACATTTGGCAAATTCAATTCAGAAGGAGGATCCACAGAGAGTGTTACACGTCTGTGAGGTTAATCACAACGCATGACGGACAGTGAGCAGAACCTTTACCAATGTCCTGCAGCTGATTTTGGCCATTGATGAGAAGGGAAAGGATAAAATCGATGCGAGGCAGAGTAGATTGGCTGACGTTCATGCTGATCAGATGGAGCTGGGTTTGCAGGAGGTGTAGTTGGAGAATCGGGAAATACCAGCATGGGAGCCTGCTGAGGAACATAATGGCATATGAGGGTGTGGGAAATAAAATAGCTTTTGAGCAGCAGGCTTTAGGGTGGTAGTTGCACTGGTTGTTGAAGTGGTAGCAGGAGCAGCAGTTTGAATATTTTGTCTTTGAGGAGGATACAGCACAGGGATCTGGTAGATCTAAAGGATATACATTTATTTGGGCTGCTGGATTACAGGTTTGGGCTCCTGAAAAGCTTTAGATTGATCTCATGGAGGCAGTGGGAGTTTTGGCAATGGCAGGAAATGATATTGAGAAAGCATTGGAAACTGTGCTTTCTATTTACCGTGGGGAAAAAAGGAAATGGATACTGTAGCATCTGAGTTCATTGGGCCAGAGGAGCAGCAGTGTTTTTGTTTTAGCAGTAGATTGTGTTGGTGGTTTGGGTCTGGGAAACAAGGGGTACTGAGGGAACTGTGGATACTGTGGCATAAATGGAAATACAGGATGCGGAGGTGCAGGTGCTTCTTGGTTTTCAGTATTCTCGAGTCTGAAGCAGCACCTGAAGGAAGCTGTGGACATTGTGGCAACGGTGCCACTGTAGCTGTGGTAGGGGCAGGAGTGTGTGTTGGAGTAGTAGGCCCAGGAAACACTGGGTTTTGATGAAACAATGGGAACTGGGGTACTGAGGATACTGCAGACCAGGCCACTGTCACTAGGAGGGGTAGTTGGCAAAGTTGTCGCTGCAGTAGGCTTTACGATTAATGAAGGGAATGTGACTAAGAACTCAACATCCGCCAATAGAAGCTAGAGTAAACACTCTTCATCCTGCAAGGAAACAAATGAGTAAATCAAAAGCATGTGTACACTTCACCTTCCATTTTTAACCACAAGAGGGCCCACCATACCTTACTCACTAGGCACAAGGCTGTTTTATGGTGCAGTGAGTGGCACTTCAACAGCAAATCCACAGCTTCTACAGACCGATGAAAGGGACTTCAACGTGTCAGACACTGCAACAGTTTTAATATCAGATGAGAAAATAAAATTAATGTATTTGCAGTTCTGTAAAACCAATTAAATGCCAATATGGGAAGTCACCTACCCTTAAATTAGTTCATTTGCTGTAATACCAATCTTCACCACCATCCCAGATGGGAAGCAGGAAACAAGGTGGTGGTAACACAGCTGGACATGACAGCCATCGGTGCCCCCCCTCCCCAAACAGAGTGATAGTACATAATCGCTGCCCTATAAAATGATGGAAGAGTGAGAGAATAAAAGGGACTCATAAAAGTTCTAGATCAATTGAAGACTGAAGGCAGCAAATAATCAAACATTGAATTTTATGTTACAGAGTTACAGGGAATAGAGAAAGATAAAGTTAGAAAAGTACTTGATGAAAATTCAGTTTTGGGGAAATATATAAGTGCAGTTTTATTTCAGCCATGCAGCTTTGCAATGGATTTAAAGACATCCATGATATATTTTGAACACTGGTAGAGGAAATGAACCTAACCTGGGTAACATGGCAGCCGTGGTAAGGTGGAACAAAGCGCCCATCTCTGCAGGATCTCTTCACGGAGAAGCCACATTTAGAGATCATTTGACATCTCTCAACTATTTTGGAAAAAAGTGAGTGCGCATTGGCCAAAGTTCCAATCTCCTAATGTTGAACCTACCACTACCCACAAGAAAGTGAGGTGCTCTGACCCATTTGACTTGCAGAGTCATCAAGTTGTCCATACATTGCAATGATGGATTCATGCGCCTCAGTTTCCGTCAATCAAATTGTGCAACACTGGAAAAAACAAGCGCAAATTCAGTTGGTTGATTGAGAAATCCAAAAACACACAGATAGCCTTGCCTCGATGAACTGTAACACACTACCACATTCATTCACTCAGTCAAAACTGATACACTGAATCATGCTTTAAATGGACTTTGACCAATCATGTTGCTGTAAAGCAATATATTGATGAGCATGTCTCCATATAGTTTCTGCCCTGCCAGCAACACAAGGACACATATGCAGGCTCTGAGCATGTTAGTGACATTATACACATTTCTTCCCACTGTGGAAAGCCATATATACTGTTTATATCAAGCCTCAACATTCTCTGTGGGATTGGATGTATATTGCACCATTCCGATGCTTGTGGTGTCACATGCATGTCCATGCAATAAATGTTACAACACATTCCTCTACCTTCCTCTAGTAATCAAAAACTGCACATTGTCCTTAAATACTTACCATTGTTTTCCATGTATGAGACTGAAATGTTTCAGATAACCCAAGTCTTGCAGGTTTTTAAAGAAATATATTGCATTCATAGTTGCCTAAAGACATGGTGGTATTAACTGAGTTACATTAGCTTGTATTGCTAACAGGCAAGAAGCAGGAGAGTACTGGATTCCTGGTCAGGTATTTAGGCCACTTCCTGGGTTAATGTGACTTTTCAAGCAAAAAAGAAGTTGTAATGTACAACTTCAAAACAAAATCTGGCAGTTTGCATGCTGCTGACTTTTATCATGAAATAAGAGTGATTTAATCATGTAGAGCTTGAAATATTTATAACTTTATTTCAAATGCACACCTTCATTGGACAGGAGACTACCACCATTTATTGTACAGATTTGGAACACTTTATAGGAGTAATATTTCAATTATTGTTTGATTCAAATCCTCATGGGATATGTAATGTTATGTAAAGATTGACATTTTGTAAATGAGTCATGGAAATAAACTCTGTGACACTAAACAAACCAGCGCCATACTGTCATAATGGATCACTTTGTGTTGTTAAAAAAGATGCGAGAGGATCTGTAACTTGCCAAGAAACGTGTTTCTGGTGTTCGTCCAACTTGAAGGCAAATGAACCGTGTCGAGTTGGGGCCGCAGATTCATGTCTTCCATCAGACACCACACTGCTGAAGTGAAGACTGCCTGGCGATGAAGGCCTTTGCACAGTAGCCTCTGAATCAACAGCTCGTCCATTACAAAGTTGTAAGGCTGCTAGAGTCGCCGGTACTAAGAAAGACAACAGGGGATTCATCCAAGGCCTCACAGCTCCGTTTACTGCGTTAGGCATGCGTTTTTGCATAAATGTCAGGAAACTAATTGTGAAGACCTGCACTGTATCAAGATTTCTGACAATAAATCGAGTGTTCACTTCTTAATTGGTGAGCCAATCACACGTTAGTTTAGTGAACACCTGTTGAGACCGGTGACGATGCTTCCTCCTGAAGGAGTAGCTGTCATGAAGGAAACGGAAGAAAAGCTTAATGTAACGAGACACAGAGTAAGTGTATATATTAATATTTGAGTGAATAAAACATAGGCTCAGCGACATAACAGAATGAGACAAGCAAATAGTTTCTTCTTAGATGGATTCCTCATAAAAAGAGTTTAAACCCAAAGTCAGATTTCTTATTTTAACCAATAAGTCTTGATGTCTATATGAACCTCTTTCAACAGGCAAACTGGATGGACTTCATCAAATGTGCATTGATGCTAGCTATGATAAGGCAGTTAAGGTTATTTGTTGCTATAAAGGACAAATCAAACATCATTACAACAATATATATGCATTTGTGCTTTGCAAACTTGAAAGCATAAGAACAAAATGATTCCAGCTACATTTCCAAGGGTTAAATGCAACATGTCTGCACATGGCCTTCATCAAGGTTATAGATAATTCATATTAAGTCCCTTTATTTACAAACAGCACAATGAAAACATGTACTTATATTCATTATTGCAAAGGTAAATAGTTCATTCTCAAATGTAAGACAAACAAATGCTCACATGGCTTTTAACCAGTGACGTTACAACACTAATCAAACAGCAGAGAGGTGTTGACTCAGATGATAGGAATTGTACATGTAGTGATTGAAACTGGTCAATCCTGCATACACAAACAACACTGGCATACAGAAACAAACATTATAAAACTCTATACTCATGAAGTGCTCATAATATCCACTGGGAATCATGTCCATGCACTTTACTTGTGGATTACGTTGTGCAAGAATAAAATATTTCAGAAGACTCAATGGAAGTCAAATTGCAATGAACAGATTAACAAATTGGTCAGACATTTTTCTACCATGCCTCACCCCCAAATTTTCCCAAACATACACGTATTATAAGACAACAAAGATGGATTTTTGTGTGACACTGACTACTCTATGTACTGAATATTTGTAATTGAATTACTTAATTATCACTATTAGATTTTACTTAGATGAGGCCATGTCTTGGGAGAGCATTACTGTCCACATAAAGTGATTGTGCCATTTCATGAAGGCTGGATGACCAGGAGCAGGAAGTTAGGAGACAGGTTAGAGGTCTGTGACATCATCATCAGACCAGTCATGCTGATGAATGACGTCTGAGAATGCTGAATTAGTTTCTTCCCCCTGATGTGCAGAAGCTGGAGATCCAATACTCCTGTTATAATCAGCTGTCGCACTGGGTGACTGTATAGGCTCTTTAGCTTGGATATCATGTAGAGGTGCAGAAGCAGACTCTGTATCCAACGTCCACTTGTAGCCAACATAATCTGAAGGGAATGGTGTTGTACCACTATCTCCGTCAGTTGTGCCTGTGCCCTCAGAGTAAGTCCAAGAGGGAGGGGGAGGCGTAAACAGCCCTTCTGCTACTAGCTGTCCATGATGAAGGGCATTGTCAATGCTGCGCCTGAGGTTAATAGGAGATGGGGTCCGCATGTCAAATTCTATAAGTGAAAGAATACATTCGCGTTCACCAACGTTTTGCCACATTATTGCAACCTGAGGGTCAGTGCTGCTATTGCTTACAAGATTGGGCTTGTATTCTGGTATAAATGTAGATGGCTGATCATCATACAGACACATTGCTTTGTTGCTGAAACCTGTTTTAGACAGGTTATACTTTGCCCAGTTATTTGGCATCAGCTCTTCCCAGGTTTTCTCTGAACTCCTTAGTGGCCCTTTCCTTATGCTGGCCAAGACGCTATCCCACAAGCTTGTCTCCTCCATGTCCTTACACACTTCACTTCTGCCCTGCCCATGATCGCCCCTTGAATGACCCCTAGATGGTGTCCAGAAGATCCAAGACCCCAGGACAAGCAAAGAGAATCCCCAAGCTGACTCAAGAATTCTTGCCCAAAACTGACTGAGCCACCAGCCCCAGCCAAAGCGCCTCCAGTTCCCCAGTAACCCATAAAGCCAGAGGAGACTATATATCTGAAGACTGCAGCAGAGAAACCCGAGGAAGGCGCACACTGCTGTTACTCGCTTTGCATGCCTTTCAATCCTCTGTGATGGAACCCACTGAGGTACAAGGGACCTGAGAGAGGGATGTAGATTAGAAAGGGACTTAGTGAGGATTCCTATGCACAGTGGGAGGCCCCAGCAGAGGGTGAGGGTCTGTAGCAACAGAGGGAGAGCAGGGGACAAAGTTGGAGAGAAAAGGTCCGCTATAAGTAATGGAGTGCAATGTGATATAGCCAGCCCTCCAACCACCCATGGGCGCTGGTGCTTTAGCGGGAAAAGTAATATTTTCAAATCTCTGAATAGGGCCAGCGCGAGGGCAACCTGTGCCCACAGAAGGAGCTGCAGAGGAACATTATGGAGTGCTGCCAGAGTAGCACGAGACAGGATCTGACGGGTACCATAAGGATCAAGCAGAAGGAGGACGCCACGCAAAATACCGCTCAGGATCAGGAGACTATTTGCCAGGATCAGGGCGTCGCAGAGGGGATGAGGAAGAGTGCAGGCACCAGCCATTCCCACAACTGCCAGGACTGCTATCAACATGAAGAGGCTGGCAGAGCCAAAGACGTGTAGTTCCCAGGCAAATGCCAGTGTGCGCCTCATGTCATCCCAGAGCAGATTGGTGCCATTAAAGTTTGGAGGAACAACACAAGGACTGAGACCAAGCACACAGGGACTTCCAGGTCCTGACAGATTCCGGTTCATCATGGAAGTAAACACATTGTTTTGGACGGGGAGTTTAGGCTTGTCCAGACCTGAAAATGTGAGATAGAGAGAGGGAGGAAGAGGGTTCCAGGAAAATTCAGTGACTTCATAAACATACATTTTGAATTAATTGTATATTTTACTATGTGGCTAATGGAGCATATTTTCATATCACATTAGATTTTGTTGACTCAATATTTGGTAAACTCAAGTCTTATGTTACATAATCTTATGTAATCTAATGTTTTAGGGATCTATGACATATGTTTTGACTTCAGTTAACTAACACATGTTCACTTACCATCCAGAAAATCATGGTTTACTGTGGATGCATGACTCTCTTTTAACTGTTCCTTAGTTGTTATGTGGCTGCCTTCCCAGAGAGCTTCCTCTGAGATAATGTGAACACTGGAGTGCGTGTATCCTGTATCTGAAGTATTAGCCTTGTCAGCTCCTTGGTCATGAGCCCCTGAGTGGTGTAGAGTAAGTGCTGGTGTTGTAGTTAATGTGATTTCAGACACAGAGCGGTTTTCATTGCCTGCAGCATTGGGCTCCTTTGGAATGACAGTCCGATTTATGAGTTTCTGCCACCTTGTGCTGCCAGCACTATGTCCACTGTTCTTCACAGAGTCATTGTTGCCGTACGGGGCATCTTTCTTTCTGCCTGTGCTTTGAGTCCTTCCGACTGAATCAGAGTTGCCCGGTGAATGTGAGGTTTGAATAATGGTTCCAAGTGAGGAGAGAGACATGGTCAGTGTAATGAAGAGCAAAGATGAACGCCCCATTTTTTGACACTTTTGATATGAAAAATCCCAAAACCTGTAGAGCAACAAAGAAAGAGAGGATCAGTCAAAATAATTTTGCACACCTTAATGGAAATACTTTGAGCTGTGCAAATCATATCGACATTGGATTTAGAGATTGGCATTAATATAACTAATAATAGTGTGTTTTTACAGTACACAATTTTATATAATTGTGAAAGAGTTGATAGTAGAAAGACTTTAGAGGTTAGGTACAGGTAAAGAGTGACACAGATTTCCAGGTAATTAATCTTGTGCTTTAATCCTATAAAGGGCAATAATTCCTCTGTGTAATCCAGTGAGTTTGCACACTCCACAACATCTGTGGATGGTTTGTCTCAGCAAAAATACAACACAGCTTGGTAGAAACATTCACAGCATGAGCCAGTCTGACCTTTGGGTCACAAATGTCAAGCTGCGACTTCAAATGTTGTACAAAATACAGAAGACATAGACAACAGAACACAAGTATTAAGTATAATAATGTGTTTTCAGCATGACATAAACATTTCTCAGAGGTGACCTGAATATCTCTGTTTATGTTTATTTTAACTCTGTACGAAACATAAACCACAGGTTGAAGAAAAAGCCTTGTGTCCTGCATTAGTTTTGAAAAATGTTTGATCAAAGGTGAACTCTGTCAAAAACAAAAGCATTAAAAAAGCTTTACATGCAATGTTATTTGTAGTCTCTAAAAAATGCAGGGGATCTTTCCAACTATTACTAAGTTATTTCATATCATTACCAAAAGACAATATCCCCTTGCCAAAACAATCTCTTGTAAACATTATAAACTAAACCAAAGACTTTAAAATGCTGAATAAAACCAGATATCTTAAATGTACCTGCGATTCCTTGTGCTCTGCTTTCCTTCAGTGTGTCTGTCTCAAGCTGCAGTACACGCTGCGTAGCATCTGATTTCTGATGTGGGTATAAAGCTCATCACGGTCGAGGGTTGCACACATTGGATTTACAGGTATGTTCACAGCCATCTAGCCTCCAAGCTGACGTCTTATTCCTATTACTGCACCGGCTGGTTGCTTGGCAGCCTCCCAGCCTCCTGATGTCTCCTGCACAAACAAAAGACCAGGGGCCAATTCTGAAAAAATGCTTGAATAAACACCTTCCAGGTTTACATTATTCACATATGTAAATTTAAAAGAACAAATTTTTTAAATTGTAAATAACTATCAAAAAAAGCCCACAAGCCTCACCTGTGTGCTTCTACAACAGTTGTGTTAAGGTAAATCCCTTCTCTAAAGGATTACGTTAAGGTTCTTACAGTAGCACAATGTCACATGAAGTGATAATGTGGAGCCAACTAGACACGCGCACTCTAGAATTGTCTCGTGCCAACTTACCATCTCTAAGTGTGCACGTGCGACGGGGGCTTATGCCAAACATGACATGACATGTGGGCAGTAGATGGTACTCTATGGTGAAAGAGATTGTTGGGCATGGTCGCCGCTTAGGAGACTCATTTGATGATTTCTCTTTCAGTGGTGTGTAAACAATTTTAATTTTTAAGAAAATACATTAATATACATATGTAACCAGCACCACCACTTCCACCAGAGAGCCCTTGCAGAATCACAGATCTGCAGTGATCAGTCTGCAGTGAGTGTGGGAATTAACTCTGTCCTATCCAGTGTGAAGAGGGCATAGCCTATGCACACAGTACATCTGTGTTGGTCCACCTTAAGAAGGGCAAGAGGCAGTTTGTTGTGGGGAGAACTGGGGGAGGCCCTCAGCACCACATGCCTGGCTCTTTAAGGCAGACTGGGGAAGTTAGATTTTGTTAAAGAGACACACATTCAAATGTTCACCAGGCATCACCAGAACATATTGAAAAGCATTTTAACACGGCTTCGGTTAATATATGTGTATGTGTCCATTTTAAATCATTTAACATGGAGCTTGGTATCCAGAGTCCTGTGCTACAGAGTCAAACATATAGGAATGCAGTTAGATAAAGAGTATGTAGTCTGACAAAATAAGGTCTATTTACTAGGTTTTTCCAGAGCTTTCAACCACAACCACATTCACAGCGATCATCTATACATACTGTGTACTATGTACATACTAGTATGTATCTATACTATACATCGAGATCATCGTGAGGCCAATTAAATTCAGCATGAACAAATAGCATTTTAAGCGAATAGGCCATAATGGATGCTTTCCATTCAGATGTAACAGCCAACTATCAGACTGCATACTGTATATGAGTGCATATTTTTACTTAACATATTTCCACTTGTGTTATTTCCCCGCTCTGCTTTTCAGTGACAGATAATAAAGAAAACGGTAGCTGAATAATATTGTATGTACAGATAATATTGTATGTCTCCAAATCACCCCAATATTCATCTGTGTAGAATGTTGGTTTTGTGGCTCCAGTCCATTTTAACAGATGCGTTACAACTTGTGACATACTGTACATTGAACTGTGCTTGCGTGTGTTGTGAAAATGTCACGTCAGTTTTCATTTCGGTTTTCGAGCCACATAACAATGCTGGTCGTGGTCTGAAGATGGGAGCTCTTGTTAATTGGACACCGCGGCAGGCCGGTGCCTGACAGAGCAGTCTGGAGAGGAGTCGCGTTGTTTTCGGGGCCTATACTTCCGTCATTTTATCTCTCACTGGTTAAAACACAGTGGAGGGTTTTTTTTTTGTTTTTTTGTTGTTGTTGCTGCATGTGTCTCAGCGTGGTGTGTAAACTGTAGTAATATACCACCCGGGAATCAACTGGATGCATAAGTGAGTGGTTTGCTGAAGCCGGGGGACTTGTTTTACACCGAAGCCTGCCCGGAGCTCACCCTGAAATAAGCAGACGTCAGACCTCGCCTGCTCGCTGCTGCTGCTGCTGATAATTTTATATCGCAATCTTATCGCAGCATTGTTTGCGGGATTACACGGCGGATACACGCGCTATGTAGTGGAGTGCACGGCATGCTGGTGGTAGCTGTTAGACGTTTATCGGCTTTTTAGTTTTAAACACCGTGCCTTGGCGGAAAGGAGAGGATTTCGTTTTATTTAAGGTAGCATGACAGGATCCAGAGCCGTCGAGCTAGCTAGCTAACATTAGCACACTCATCAGCTAGCGTTGTGCTATTGCAATGGGTGGACTGTTGTTATGATGTTTAACATGTGCAAAATATGTTGCTTAATTGCATAATTTACTGTAGACATTACATTGGTACTCGAAAGTGTTGAACACAGTTGGCGACTGCTAGCCAACCAACTATCCATATGGGCTATGGCAACACAGTGCCTTGCTAACATTGTGAAGCTAGCATGCTAATGCTAACCACTAGCCATTACGTAGACACTATTATTAGACAGTCTGTACATAAAGTCAGGCAGTTATATTGTTGGTGGCTCTATACATATTAACCAGAATTGTCTCTCTTAGTATAACAATGTATACTTAGCTGTGAGCTAACGTTATATCTGTGACTGTAATGTTTAAGTTACTAGAAAAAGTTGAAGCGTAGCAGTCATTGTATTTCAAACCCAAATGCACTTTGTCCCCAGTGCTTTTAATGTTATTCCACTGTCCCCCTATTTAAGTAGCAGGGATTTAAATGACAGTATTGAGCTAATTATGTCGTGCAAGAGTAATTAACTGCCCCCTCTTTATTAGAATGTGCTTCATCGTAGATCTATGTGCTTTCAGTACACTCCATTGTAAATCTGAGCTGTGTTTTTTGGGGGGGGGCGGGTTTTAGAGATTCTCAAATGGTTGAAAGTGTATTCTGAACTTTCCAGGTGAACTGACCATGAATGAGCAGGAGAGTGGGGTGGTCTCCTTTGATGAATATGTGCGGCAGAAGGCCCGCACGGTGCCTCAGCACAGGATGAAGGAGTTCCTGGAGTCTCTCGCCAAGGGCCCAGAGGTGCTGCAGGAGTTCAGCCAGCAGGGAGGGGCCGCCGCCACCACCACAGCCATGGTGTACCAGCAGCAAGGTACCAACTGTATCTACACAGACAGCACTGAGGTGGCTGGCTCCCTCTTAGAGCTGGCGTATCCGGTGAGTGTTAAATATGGCAGGTGCCTTTTTTTTTTTTGGACATGAATGTTGGATGATATTATTGATTCTCCTCCGGTCTGGTGCAATCTGCTGCACTTCATACATGTACATGTTTTATGGCAGGTACAGGTGACCTCGGCAGACATTTCACCTCATCTGTCTGTGCAAGAGTCTGAGCAGCAGCTTCAAGTGCAGGTTAGTTTATATGCCAGTGACAGTTTTTCGTATTATGACATATTGTGCTTAAGAGTGCACAAGACAGATGGGGCTGGCTGGGTCCAGAAACACTGTCATTACTCAGTGTCGAGAGGAAAACAAATGAGAAGGCAGTTTGGCATTTGCGTCTAAGTTAAAGTTAAATTCATTGCAGGTGGAGTTAAGGATCTTTGTTCTGTCAGCTCTGATACTTGCCTGCTGTTGAAAAGGAGATGAGCAAGGATTTACAATTCCATTTCAAAACCAACATGTCTGCTAATTAGTTTTCAATTATTTTATCCTTTGAGAGTATAGCTGCCATTCTACTGTTCATTGTGAAAGTAAGATGTGCTTTTAAGTAAAATATACAATTGTAGTTATACATTTATAAGTAATATGCATTACTTCTTAAACGTGAGGTGCCTTTTGAATCCATCCAGTAACACATTCACTCAGTCCTTTTTTTTGTAGTTTCTATTAGACTCTGCTCTCTTCTGGTTGTACGGAGGCCTGGCCGTGGCTACACGTTAAAGTGGGATCAATCATTCACCTCTCTACTGCTGCACTTGTCACTGTTCTTAAATGTGTAACTGTAAATGTGTATCACTTAAGCTCATTATGGAAAATTCCACAAATAAATAGGCAACTAACTATTCTTTGTGGATTTTCACTTTAACAAAAGATGCAGTTCTTTTATCAAATGCAACTTTTTCTGTGGAGAAGAAACTGGTTCTTAAGCAAAATTCCTTGGTAGACTGTATGACGTGTAGACTGTTATCAGAAATGCTATAATTAATTTGGGATAAACTCAGTTTATCATCTAATTTCACATTTTTCATATAGAAAAGAATACTTCACAGTGTACAGTTAACAGTGAGATAAGTCATTTATTGATATGACTGCTGACAGGCCTGTTTAGTTTTCATACTTTCCCTCTATGCCAGGTTCAGATTCAGGAACAGCAGGACCAAGCAGTTGGCCAGGTTCTTCAGGTGGCTTCCCCCTCTCAGCAAGACCTGCAGGGGATCTCTGCAGCCCAGCTTGTCCAGCAGGGAGAGCTCACAGAGGAGCAGCAGCAGCAGGTACAGGGTTTATTTAAACCCATATCAAGTGCCTCCATGTGATGCTTTATTTCTGGTCTGTGACTATGTTGACTGTTTTCCACAGATTCAGGCACAGTTGCTTGCAGCTGTAGCTGGAGGACAACAAATCCAGTTGTCAAGTGGCCAACAAATCCAGTTGCAAGGAATGCAGCATATTCAGTTGCCAGGTGGGCAACAAATTCAACTTCAGGCTGGCCAGCAGATTCAGCTACAGGGTGGCCAGCAGATTCAGCTACAGGGTGGCCAACAGATTCAGCTACAGGGTGGCCAGCAAATTCAGCTACAGGGTGGCCAGCAAATTCAGCTACAGGGTGGCCAGCAGATTCAGCTACAGAGTGGCCAGCAGATTCAGCAGATTCAGCTACAGGGTGGCCAGCAGATTCAGCTACAGGGTGGCCAGCAGATCCAGATCCAGACCATAGAGGCCATGTCTCCTTCCCATCAACAGGATTCTCTCAGAGAGGCTGAGAGGAGGTCCAGCACTGTCTCAACTGTTCTCCAACCTGCCAAGAAGCGTAAGGTTGATGTCCCTCTAGCTGTGTCATATGCTGTTCCACAGGGCCAGCAGGTGGCCACAGTTCTTGCCATCCCTCAAGGGCAGCAGCAAAGCTATGTGTCCCTACGACCAGATTTGCTCACTGTCGACAGCGCTCAACTGTACAGCACTACAGGGACCATCACGGGGCCCACAGGTGAGACCTGGACCATCCCTGTGTACTCCACTCCACAGCAGCAGGGTGTAACTCACATTGCCATACCACAGGAGACGTATAGCACAGTGCAAGTTACCACCACCAACGGTAAGGACAGACTTTCCCCCAGTTCCTCATCAAGGTCTGCAGATGTGCAGTCAGCCTCCAGTGGGACACAGGAAGAAATAGTACAGACCCTGTTCCCAGCGCAGTTCATGAACGGGAACATTCACATCCCTGTGGCAGTGCAGACTGTAGGAGGGACATACAACACTACACAGTCGGTACACATATGGGACCCAAATCAACAGCAGAGCCAAGGAGAAGAGGGACAAGAACAGCAGCTCCATCTGCAGGTTTGAACACACTTTTTCTTTACAGCCATACTGTAGAGCTAGATCAGTATAGCTGGAACTGAATTTATCCTACGCTTCGTATAATTCCAAGAACGACACCTGAAATCTACCAATTCAAAGCTGTTGATAATGTCTTAAACCTTGCAAATACATCTTGGTGTTTGATCTGGAGTTGTTTGCTGCCATCATTTTAAATGTCCCTGGTGTCCTTTAGTTTTTTTTTTTTTTTTGACAGACTGGTTGTAACACATCACAACCGCATGAATTATGCAACTTAAATATACTCATCTAGCTAAATTATCATGTGATTATTAAGGTGCGTGTTATCCTCACTGCCTCTTTCCCAGAAAGCATTAACTTTTGACGTTTTTATTTTGGACTTGTCCAGGGTCACATAGAGACGGAGGCTCATGCTGAACAGCCCACAGAGATTTTGGTTCCTGTCTGTCTAAAGCCAGAGGAAGGCCTGGAGGTCTGGCGCCTTTGGGTGAAGAGAAAAAACGATGAGCTAAACAAGCAGGAAAAGACCAAGCTTGCACCCATAGGACGTAAGTCAACTAAATATTATTTGAACACACATTCTTATTTCACATCAAGCAACACTAATATCTATCATTACATGTACTTAACTACCGGAAGCAATAAAATGTCCGTTTTGTTTTGTGTTAGCTGTTACTATATTACTACTGAATAACTTTTATTGTGTTTGAAACTGAGAAATAAGCAAGTTAACTTCATAGCACTCATAAAAGCGCTGCCTCTGCTCATCCCTCTGTGGGCAGGTCGTCAGCCACTGCGTTTTCAAGAAGACTTGGTGTCCAGTGCAGTAGCTGAGCTGAACTTGGGCCTTTCCCTGATGACGCAGGAGGCGCGAGGATCAGACGAAGAACAATTTACATCAGATGTTCTGTATTATGTTTTCTTGTGTATACAAAAGGTTAGTATCCCCATGCTTAAATAGTGCATAGTGCCAAAAGGCTTTCTAAACTTTAAGCTGTGCATTTTCTTTTTGTAGTATCTCTGCGAAAATGGACGCGTGGATGATATTTTCTCTGATCCATATTACACACGTTTTTGTGGATGTTTACACAAAATCTTGGATGGTTGGACACCCAGCGTCCATCCTTTAGGTAGGAAAGAATCCACATTTCCAATTTTATTTAATTGTTTTACAGTTAGATTTGACTTATTGTGTTGTCATCTTAGGTTATGTCATTCCAAGTCACGTGACAGAGGAGATGCTGTGGGAGTGCAAACAGCTTGGTGCACATTCACCAGCCACATTGCTCACAACTCTAATGTATTTCAACACTAAGTGAGTAACCACCTCTCGGCACTGAATCTGTTCTGTGTAATGGCACAGACGTGTACCTTAGATGCAATTACTGCATGTGGAAAAAATGCATCTTTGTCACAGGCATTTCCACCTGACGACACCTGAACAGCACATGAAGGTAGCTTTCTCGAAGGTCCTAAGACACACGAGGAAGAATCCCGCTAATGCCAAGGACAAAGCAACCAGTATTCGCCTTCTCAAAGGACAAGGTCCACACAGCGCAGGACAGAAAGGTCCTCAATACAGTTAGCCACATGTTGTTGCTATGAATCACAGCCACTGGCAGCTGTTGCTGATCTGTTGTGTGACGTCTGTTTCAGGAGCTGATGAAATGTATGAAGAGCAGGCAGAGGATCCGGAGAATCCTCTTCGCTGCCCCATTAAACTTTATGACTTTTATCTCTTCAAATGGTGAGTGACACTCCATCACATAAATTCTGTGTATTCTTCAGTACATATTCACAAAAAACGACTCCCTTTTCTGTCTCCAGTCCTCAAAGTGTTAAGGGACGCAACGATGCATTCTACATGACCCCAGAGCCTGTCGTTGCACCTAACAGCCCGATGTGGTACTCCTCTCAGCCCCTCACGAGTCAGCAAGTGGAGCACGTACTGGCCCGCATCATTGTGGTCCGAGAGATCCAAGAGATCATCAGCGTTGGTCCAGACAACATGAGCTAAACTGAGAGGACTGACTGGACTCATGGAAACTAGGTGTCCAGTCACTGACTGTTGACTATGCAGTATCCATGCGGACTCTATAAACCTCAATGGCCATCTCAAATCAAACGGAACAACTTCTGAAACAATCATCTTTCTCTGAGGAGTGTATCTTGACAGATTATTTTTCTCTTCTTACCTTTTGTTTTCAGCTGGTGGGGTGGACTGTTCTTTGTGTTGAGTACTTTTTGTAATCCATTGCCTCTGTAACCTTTTGAACTGGCAAGTAAGGGAGGCTTTAGTCTCACCACTGCTGGACTATGATTGACCTCAGCAGAGATGGTAAATTTTCCTGTAAAAGTCAGTCTTATTGATATGAGGATATTTAATCTCACTTAATCTTACAGACCATTAACCACCTCTTACTTCTCTTCAATGTCCCTCTGATACATCTTACTGAACAATTCCAGGGACCACTTCCCACAACTTTTTCTGTATACCGACTGCATTTTGGATCATGTGTTGAAAAATGTTCGAAGCTGAAGAACTTGTGCCTGTTTTTCAAATATGACATCATAATTTATGCCTGTGGATCATTGAGTTGAACCTCAAATATTCACAGGGTCAAGTGCTATATTGTAGTCATTCAGGAGATTGGAAACATTTTTCTCAGGTCAAAGCTAGTGATTGAAACACCCATCAAGGATTTTTGCCAACTTGTATCTGTAGTAGGTTATTGAACAAGACATACAGATAAAAACCTATTTGTTTAGCTAACAGTGTTAATCCTTATATCAAAAGGCATGTCGAGCAATTCAAAAATGAAAAACACTTAGCGCTGTGTTGTCTGGAAATGCAACTCATTTGAAATAAGGATTAGATGTGGGCCTTTTTTTAAAAATGACTTGTTACACCAACAGCATCCATAGCCCAGTGGTGCCTCTCAGTACACGTATAGTTGGATGAACTACATTGACAGTTGTGCTACAGTTCTGCTTAATTTCTTTATTACTAAAATGAGTTGAATGGCACTGTACAGTCATTTTCCACACCAGGTCTTCTGTGTTTGATTTTACATTCTTAACCCAGCTTTATATCATTTTAAATGATACAACACATTTTTACCCCAACTAGCCATTTGAAATCCTTCACAACAGACATCAGTTGGCTTGCAAAGAATTTAACAAAAAAGCAAAGAGGTGATTATTCATGGTCCTTTTTCTCAGGAAGAGTTAGTTGTAGTCTAGTCAACGTTTGTGTGAAGTATTTAGGCAGGGGGCAGGACACGCTGACGCCAGCTAGACTGGTTTCTGTCAGCGTCAGCTGTCGAGCGTGCAAATGAAGAGGAAGGTAGCGGATCTTGCTCTGTTCCAGTCCAAGCTTTCCCAGCACACGTTCCGGTAATTTCTGTGCAACAAAATGAAATTCACGATAATCACAAAAGGTAACAGGTTTAGTGAAAGAAAAACGAACTGGGCCCACTAGGATTTGGCATATGACAATAAAACAATTTTTGAATGGTGCAACTAACATGCAGGTGGAGAATTGTATCTGTCAGTGGAACACGAGTGATGTGCCGATAAAGCAAGAGTGGCATACTATTAGCCAGTTTCTGACATTAGCGTTGCTACTTCCTTTATGTACCACTATTTAATACTTCTAGATTCATGTGAAGTTGTAAACATGTTTTACCTGAGGTGCCAGTTTGCTCCAGTGGGAATATTTGTGGTCACCAAGAATGGGGCATGTCAGAGCAAAGGCCATGTGAACCCTCATCTGGTGCTTCACTCCTGTGGAAACAAGTAGAAAATGTGTCTGGACTTTAAAAGAAATACAATAACCCTATTTTGGCGGCAGTTTCCTGTGTAAAGTTCTCAAAAAAAAAAAAAGTCTTCTTACTAGTAAAAGGCTGGAGCTCCACAAGGCTGCAACCACGGCTACTGTCCAAGACTCTGTACTTGGTCACCGCAGCATGGGCCTGCCGATGGGCGCGGACTTTGGTCACACCATCTCCTGCATTATTCATTTTGAAAAGAGGACTTAGAGCCATCTGAAATAAAAAAAAAAAAAGATATGAAATTGGAAAAACATCAATCAATTCAATCATTGATATTGACTAGTAATTTACTTGAAGCAACTATAAATAGCCAATATACATTAACTAAATGTGACCAACAGATGAAAAACCCCAAAGTTCCAACATGAAATCTTACATGAAACAACAAAAAGCAGCGCTTTGCATCTGTGAAGCTCAAATCAGTACGTGTTGGCTATTTCTGCTACAGCAATGAATGATCAAATTTGGAATTAATTTTCTGGCAGGTAACAGACAACTAATTACAGCATCAAAACCAGATAAGAGGAGACACCTTGTAGTGTGGCTGGGAGCCTGTGACCTCTCTCTCTATGATGGGAATGTCAATCACCCCTTCGCATGGCACAGGCACCCCGACTGTGATGACCCTGAGGAGGAAAAGTGGAAAGACTTGACAAACATCTTCATGTTGACTGTAGCATGCGGTGTGACAATAAGAACACGCCATCTGTCAGTCATATTTTAATCTAACGTCCCATACAGCATCTTACCAGTACTTTCTCTGCACATTGTTATTTGTGTGAAGGCTGAGTATGTGCTCTGCTACTTCTTCACTCCTGGCCAGCAGGAGAGCTCCTGACGCGTCCTTCTCCAGTCCCAGACAAGGGAGCAGCTGAGATCCAGACTTGATTTTCATCCCGTCCATCATTTTGGAGAGAACGGGAAGCACCGAGGAGATGGATGTGACCCCGGAGTCATCTGAGACACAGCAGCAGCAGCAGCAACAACAAATCTGCATGTAGTCAGGACTCCCATCTTCAGCATGATTTGACAGTGTCTGCCAATATCCAATAACACCTGGTTTACTTGCAGCCTATTCCAATACCGATGTTGCCATACTACAATGTATGTATTAACTATCATTGGAATAGAGCCCCAGCAATATATCGATATGAGCACATACACACACGAATATGCAAAAAGAAATGAATGTGTATGAAATATAAGATTGTTTCATTATCCACCCTTTAATCTGCAGAATAATCTTTCGGTCTATAAACGGTCAGAAGATAGCGAATCGATAGATTTACATCAAAAAGACAATCAGCTCCTGTTGGCTTACCTCGGACGGGGACACCGTAAGGTTTGTTGATGACTACCACGTCTTTATCCTGGTACAGCGCGCCTCTGTGGAGGTGCTTGGCCAACACGTTAGGATGGACGTTTTGTAGCTGCAGACTGAACCGTTTCAGTTCCGTCACCCTCCTCTGCTGGTCGGACAGCTTCTCTGGCTCTGCCGCTGCCGCCTGTGGTGTAGCCTTCTCCTGCTGGACCTTCCGCGCCAGGTCGATCGCTCTCAGCCGGGGTTTCTGCCCCGTGTCGGAGGCCGGAGCACGTTCAGCGGCGGCGGCCTGGCTCCGGCTGCGGCGGGGCGCCGCCTCGACACACCGGCGGCAGTTTGTCCCTGGTTTGACCCGAGAAAGGACGATGTCCGGGCCGGATATCCACGCACGACACGCGATTCTCCCACAGCTGTTCATCGTGGAGTGGAGCTGGATAGTTCACGTGAGCTTGGAGCGACAAAAATAAACTCCAGAGGAAACGACTAAGGACTTCCGTTAAACGACTTCCGGGCCGAGCCTTTCAGAATAAACGCGTGCAAATCTTTTCCACAGAGCTGAAAAAGCAAGAAACTACAAAAAACCAACGTTTTAACAGCTGTAGTAGTGATTTCGGTGAAACCTACATTCGTTCAGTCAGATTAGTTTTCTTGACTTTGATGTTGTTATAGACCGGATTAAACATTACCTGGAGGTTTTGTTCACATAACAGTTTTGTCAAGTCGCTCCAAAAAAGTGTGCTTTCACAAAAAGTAAGGACTAAACGGTGGCAGAAGAAAATAGATTTGACCTTCAGAGCCAGACGTATCGCTGTATGTATGGAGCAATAACTTCCTGTGGTGGTGTGTCGTCATTTCCTTTTTTTTTTTACAGTAGGTGTGCTCGTTTCGGTTTCCGCTACAACCCGGTATGTTGAAGTCACTGGATGTAATGGTGTTTGGAAGACACCGCCCACCTGGTAGATGATGAGACTCACACAGCGCGTACTCCAAGGTCCTCTATGGTTGCATGTTGTGTTTCATTTTATTGTTTTGTTTTTTTTCCTGCTGTAAATGTGAGCATTTATTTGGCGTTAAGTCGTATTGCTTCGTGCATTGCTCGACCAGACAAACAACAGAAATGACTCGCGGGCTTCATTAAGACAGAAACAGAGGGAGCCGATGAGAACGGCACGCTTTCGGATTTGCATTGCACATTTTTTTTATTCTAAGATCATTTCGCTGCAGATATGAAGATCACAGACAGCGTGTTACGAAGTTTCAGGGTTGCCAGGACATACCGAGAAAATTCCCAGAAAGTCAACTGTGTGGACTTCAGCCCAAATGGGGAAAATGCGATATCAAGCAGCGACGATGACTGCATTGTGTTATATGACATCCGTGAAGGAAGGTAAGTGGCCATTGTTGTTATTACATAAAAAACAACTTTGTGCGTTTAACTCATTGGAATGCATTAATTGCCCAAATATATGAAAATAACGTATATCATTTATACATCTGTGAAAGTGTTTTGGAAAGATGGCAGCGTTGGCTCTGTGGTTCATCACGTGATCAAATGATTGACAGGTTTAAATATTTCTTTTCTCAGACCTAAAAGGACCCTGTTCAGCAAGAAGTATGGCGTAGACCTCATCCGCTACACACACGGTGATGCACATACAGTGGTCTACAGCTCCAACAAACTGGATGGTAATAGCTCCGTAACAACAGGCAACAACATATCAAATAGAATTTAAACACATGTGTTCTGCTCAGTTTGTTGAAGCGTGAGTGTGGTTCCGTGTCTCGTAGATACCATACGATACCTGTCGCTCACCGACAACCAGTACATCCGGTATTTCCCAGGTCACACTGCAAGGTGAGTAAAAACACCCACCTGGACCAGCCTGGATCCAACTGAAGGATAACGCTGTGGCATGACGTGTATGGATGTAAACCTTAACAGTTATGATGAGAACACAGTATACACAACCCTTGTCAGTTGCTCGCTGGACGGAGAACTTCCTAAACATTCATACCAGCACATACTTGCTCTCTAACACTTGTTGACTTGAGATCATTTCAAGCCGAGTTGCTCTTTAATCAGATCGAACCAAGAAGCTACAATTTGCTTTTTTATTCACAATGGCCACAAAAAGTCCTTTTTTATAATCTCTTCATCTTTGAAGTTATGTACATGTGCTAATCCATTTTATAGGATATACATGGGGAAATAAAATGTTATATTTACCCTCTCTATTTTACAAATACACAAAAAGAAATTCTTAAAATGCATTCCTGAACAGCATAAAGACAGGATATTTACCCCAGTTCTCCACAGGCATCATTAAGTTTCATTTGTCATTTCTTGTCTTATTTTACTTTTCAAAAATGATGGTTTGTTCCTTAATGGCTGAAGATAATTAGTTTCTTTTGTGGCTTTTATTTCAGAGTTGTTGCTCTCTCCATGTCACCAGTGGACGATACGTTTATCTCTGGCTCGCTTGATAAGACGATCCGCATCTGGGACCTGCGCTCTCCAAACTGTCAGGTGAGAAGTCTGTGAACAGGCTGGAAAATGACACTTCCTCTGTTCTCCTACTCAAACGTGTAATTACGGCTGCTGCTATAGCTGTTAGCGCTTACTGCACATCAAGGTGCTGTATATCAGAAGCTGTTACCACTGGGTGGCCCCTGACCTTCTTTAGGAACTACTCCTATGCTACACTTACCTTTCATAGGTAAAGCGTTACCAACACAGAGTAGCTAAACACAGTGCTGTAAGACATTATACTGTAAACAAAGATTACATGTGAGGAGACATTAATATGACACAAACACCAGTCATTACTTAGGAAGGCTGAAACTGATGGCCGATTGTTAAAATCCAGACTTTCTCTTGCAACGTCTCTCTCTTCTTCTTTGTATGTATAATCATGTTTGTGGTGTTTCAGGGTTTGACTAATCCACTGGGGAAACCTGTATGTTCCTTTGACCCCGATGGGCTGATATTTGCTGCAGGGGTGGAATCGCAGGCCATTAAATTGTACGACCTCCGTGCTTTTGACAAGGTAAAATGCTAATTAATCTGTTAGTGGTTTGCGTGCATGGATGAAGGAGTTGACCATTGTTTTCTCTCTTATACTTTATTTATAATGCATTTAATCTTTCTGTGAAAAGGGTCCCTTTGCCTCCTTTGAGATGTGGTTTAATCGCGCCTGTGACTGGACTGGACTCAAATTCAGCAACAATGGGAAACAGATTCTGATCTCCACCAATGGAGGGATGATTCGCGTCCTGAATGCTTTCACTGGATCTGTGCTGCACACTTTTTCAGTAAGAGGCAAACACATTGCCACAAACCTACCGAATTACATCTGTCTGTATATTAGTACAATTACTTGAAGGTGTTTCCTGTCTTTGCTCATTTTAAGGGCTACAATAACAGTAAAGGAGTCTCGCTGGAGGCCTGCTTCACTCCCGACTCGCAGTTTGTCATGATTGGTGAGCCTTAACGCCTCGGTTTTATATTTTGGTCCCTTCCTGTAAGATCTGTGTTGAAATGTGTCTTGTCACGTAGGCTCAGAGGACGGGAGGGTCCATGTTTGGAGCACTGAGAGTGGGATGAAGGTGGCTGTGCTGGACGGGAAACATCCAGGACCCATAAACACTCTGCAGTTTAACCCCAGATACATGACGTTTGCTAGTGCCTGCTCTAACATGGTGAGATCGGACACATCACATGGACAGTAGCTGATGCTGGACAAACTGCTGGGAACAGAGTGCTCATTCATAATTTCTTCTTCTCTTAACAGACATTTTGGCTCCCGTGCGTTGATGACTCGTAGAGGGACGCTGGGAAAGTGAGTCCTCGTTGTAAAACATCACAATCATGCAGTGATGTAGGATTCCTTCATGTGTTGGACTGCCTTTCTTGTCCTGATAAGAACCTCATAAAAATATTTTTTTATATAGTTTACATCATAAATAATATTATTGTATGTTTATGTTAAATGTTTTACTTGCAGTATTTTTAAACTGTTAAAAAGGTTTTATAAAGCTTGACACAGCTGTGATAAAATCCCACATACCTCCTGTTAAAAGTAGTTTTTCTAAGCAAGTCAAGTATATTTCATGGCATTAATATATCACCCTATATCTTGACATTTCATGTGTAATTTAACTAAGTGATAATCAGTGTTTTTAGTGTTTAAATATTTTATAATAAACCGTTTTAGATGGAAAATAAGAGCTACAGTTTTTACTTTTATTATACACCAGATGAATCTTGACATACAGTACGAGGTCTCGAGCTAATGATTATTTTCATTATTGATTAATCTGAAGTTTTTTGTTTCGAGTAATTGGTCTATAAGATGTCTGAGAATAGTGAAAAATGTGAATTACCATTTCTTAAAGCCGGAGGTTACTTCTTCCCAATACTTATTTTGTCCGACAAACAGTCTACAACTCAAAGATATTTAGTTTACTATCACGTAAGACAAAGAAGAGCAGCAAATCCTGACAGCTCAGAAGCTGTAATTAGATTATATTATTAGGTTAAGTTCGGTATTGGTTTCTTGAAAAATTACATAGACAATTTAATTGATTATCAAAATAGTTGTAGAATCATTTTCTGTCAATTGACTCATCGAGTGATTGTTTCAGAGTTATACAATACACATAAATGGGCACATTTACTAAGAAAATTTAAATTTTCCACAATTTATCCATTACAAAAACAGACTGATATTAATAAGATTCGCTCATTGTATGTGAATAATTGCAACCTTAAGCACAGTGAATAATAGAGTCTTTATAAATTAGTGCTTTTTAGATAATTCTAGAATGACTATATTGTTGGTTCTCATAGCAATGACACTTACTTAACAGATGCAAACGGAAGTTCACTCAGCGAGTAAACCAATCTGTGAAGCCAGTTTAATCAGTTTGATGAATGAGTGTTTTTCTTTTCTTCTTTTTTTTTGTGCAAATAAAATGTCTTCCTGAAGTAGAGCAGGAGGGGGGTGGGGGTTCTGTTGAATAATGTATAGATGCTTGGCTTATGTACTCACCACTGAGTGAATAATGGATGATCCCATCACAGGTAACCTCACAGGCACACACTTATCTTTCTCTCACCTACCTCTTCGTGTGTGTGGGTGTGTGTGTGTGTGTGTGTGTGTGTGTGTGTGTGTGTGTGTGTGTGTGTGTGTGTGTGTGTGTGTGTGTGTGTGTGTGTGTGTGTGTGTGTGTGTGTGT
>JAVQJF010009489.1:0-19110 GCA_036023855.1 Gadopsis marmoratus | reverse complement strand
TCAGTAGTACCATGTCGTCGTAGTATCTCAGTGGTCCTGTCTGTAGTTCCGTCAGTAGTACCTTGTCGTAGTAGTATCTCAGTGGTCCTGTCTGTAGTTCCGTCAGTAGTACCTTGTCGTAGTAGTATCTCAGTGCCCGGCTCAGCTTGTCGTAGTTCATGTTGTGCTTGTTCTTGCGGAGGCCCCACAGTCGAGCGACCTCCTCGGCATCCAGCAGCTTGAACTCTCCGTCCTCACCTGTCCAGGAGATCAGGTGACGCTGCCGCTGGTCCTCCAGCAGGTGGAGCAGGAACTGCCACAGGGTGATGGACGGGTCCATGGCTGAGGGGGGACACACAGACTCCATTAAACCAGGGTTTGACAGTGGAGGTGGGCCACCTCAACCGAAACAAAGACACCTGCTGACAAAATCAAGTGAGAACATGAACCTTCAGGAGAAACAAGACACTGAGTGCGCTCACTGAGGCCCGGCTCAGTGGTTCTGATCCAGATCTGACTCTTTAGGACCTGTCGGTGCTATCTGCTGGACAAACTCTGATGACGTTTCTCTGTGGACATTTACTGTTACTTACAGCTCAGACTGACACTGATATATTGATCTGCCTGGCTCTGGCTGACCACCTCAGTCCAACAATTCTGGGGAAAACCCTGTAATCAATCAATTGTTTCATCTACAAAACATCAGAAAGCCACAAAAGACAATTCCCATCACAAGTTCCCCGAGTGCGTTCTGCTCACATTCGAGAAGCTGAAGCGATCGGCTCGGCTGATTAAACGATCAGTCGATCAACAGACAAAATAACCAGAAAATACTGTATTTTCAGTCGGTGACTTTCAGGAAAAAGTGCTTAAAACCTGTTGCAGCTTCTCAGTTGTGACCATGTTCTGTTTAATATCTCAGAAATGTAACAATGTTGAGCTATTTAAGGACAATTATGTTTCTATTTTATTTCCATTTTTTATTCTTTTTTTCCAGTTTATCATTTAAATATTGTGCTTTCTTCAACAAATCAATATTAAGCTTTTTGCAGCATTTGTGAATAACCTTCAAATCATCTTCCTGCTCTTATAACTTCTTCGTACTTTGAGCTACAGAAACATTTATGTTCATATTCAGCTATTTTCTATATTATTCAACATTCAACTCAGCTGTCTAGTTTAGCGTCAGCCTTTCAACAAACTTTAATTTTTAGTTCTTTTCCCACAATCTATACTTAATATCACAGTTTAGCTTTCAGCTTATTTGTATTTCAGCTCTTTGCTTCCAGCCGATACATTTCAGCTTCTAATTCTGGCAGTTCATGTCACATTTCTGCATTTTCGGCAGTTTTTTGCACAGCTGTCCAGTTTAGCGACAGCCTTTCAGCATTCACACGCATTTTCTTCAGGAAATGCAATTTCTCTACTTAGTGTGAATGCTGATTCAGCAGCATTCACACTCTCGTCATCCTGTTCTTTATACTTCTTATTCTTCCGTACGTTTTTTGGCCTTTTTCAACTCCTTCATACTTTTAGCTACAGAAACCATTCAACTATCAACATGTTCAGCTCTTTAAGGACATGGTGGCTTTTACTTTTCACATTTATAACATTTATACTTTTTAAAATATTAAGCATTTTGCAATTGTTTGGCTCCATTAAGAATGAATAGAGCTGACCTTCAAATCTTCATTATCCTGTTCTTATAGCGTCTTCATCCTTTCAGCCACAGAAACCATTCAAATTATGGAAATGTTCAGCTATTTGAGCACATTTATGCTTGTATTCAGCCATTTTCTACCTTTTATACTTTTTAAAATATTAAGCTTTATTCAAAATTATTTTAACATGTAAGTCAACGAAGAATCTTCTTCAACTTGCTCGGCTTTGAAATGCTGCTGCTTCCACGTACCTGCAGCTACAGACTCCATTTCAAGCTTAAACTCTTCACACAATGTTCAGCTATTAAACACGTATTCAACAGTTTTTGACTTATAACACTTATGGTTTTATGCTTTTTTTCAGCCCTTCTGAGAGTTTTACAAGGGTGTGTATGTGGTGGGTGGAGCTAAGTTAGAGTGTGTGATGTCACAGCCAGAGTGACAGGCTGCTGTGAAACCGCCTCAATCTTTCTGCCAAATCTGCTCTCCCGTCCCCAATTTTCACTCCACAGAGATCATTCTGCCATCAGTTTGTAGATATATATGTCTAGTTTCATGACATCAAGCCATTTCAACCATAGGACATAAGGTTTTTGCTGTGTGAGCCTTAATTGATCAGAAACTCCACCAGCTTTTCCCATAAGAACCAATTCAAAATTGAAGAAGAAAATCTCCACTTTTCTCTTTCCTCTCAAAATGTCTAACTCGCCCTCAAATCCACATTTGTAACACTACAGACATGAGACAGACATGAGGAGATTGGACTCACGGTTCTTGATCTAGAGGCTCTTGTTTGGGTGGAAGAGTTTGGCTGAAAGTCTGTATTGTAGCTGCAGCTGATTCAGCTCAGTCACAGTAACACAGACTCACAGAGGCTGCAGCCCAGCAGGTGGAGCTGCTGAGCTCTGACCCTTAGAATCCAGCTCTTCCCACAAACATTTTACACTTATTCAACATACTAATTATACCATTTTAAACTTTTACAACTCATCTACTCATTCAAACCAACACATTCTTCTTACATTAAGACTTTTGTTCAACTTTTAAAACACATTCATCGTCACATCCTTCACGCTGCTCCCACTTTCAACACATTCATATTCCTACAAAACTACAACTACATTTAAAATATTCCACATCATTCATACATTGATATTAGTCAACATTCAAGTCAGCTGTCCAGTTTAGCATCAGCCTTTCAGCCTTCACACGCATTTTCTTCAGGAAATGCAATTTTTCTAGTTTGAAGTGCGTCCCCTACAGGTGAACCCACACATTCACATTATAGGGACGTTCGTTAACGTGTGCTGTCCCTCATTAATCAAGCCTGTTGATTTATTATGATATACATTTTCAGACAGACAGCTTCAGAGTCACAGTAGCTGCAGTCTCTGGGATGTGGAGGGTGAGACAGGCAGTGAGACAGGCAGACAGACAGAGTGGATTAAAGGGAAGGCGACCCTTGAGGAGACGGTCGACATTAAACACATTACAGTGAGAGAGATGCCAGTCAGCCATGCAAATGAGCCTCATTACCATCGCTTGACCTGTTACACAACTAACCTATCAAACACCTTGGTAACCATCGCCATGGTGAGACCTTTCATCAGCGGTAACCAAGGGAGGAGGCCTGCGGGCGAGGCGGAGCTGTGAAGAGGCTGCTGCTCAGAGGCACTTCAGCACTGCAGCTCACTGCTCTCTGAGCACGAATCCATGCTGACAGCCTCTGCTGCTGCAGGGGGTCCAAACTATGGCCTGCGGGCCATGTGCAGCCAGCTTAGCCCGTTAGCTTTAGCTCCACTGTGTATTACAGTTTCCTGTTTAGTTACAGCGAAAATGGACAATGATTAGTGTGAAACCGTGTGTGCTGCGCCGCTGCCTGGTTTCAATTATAAGTTGCATAGGCAGCATTTTATGTTCTTAATTAACATAAAATGCTGCCTATATAACATATAAAAATATATATATTTAGTTGTACATGAGTTATTATTTAGTTATTTACGTTAATTGAAAGCGTGCCGTCTCATTTTGGATAGCCTAATCAAGTTTGCTACACTACAACATCCCGCCTGCATCTTTGTGTTTAATAACCATATTTCAGGGATGTTTGCAAAATGTGTTTGTGTCATTCAATATTTCAACATTGGCCATTTTTTAACTCCCCAAACACCCAGGATGGGTCGGGCTCTAGTCTGTGGAAACACTCCACTTCTTACCAGATGCACAGATGGACATCGGATCAGAACCAGGGCTTTCCCCACGTATCTAACACAAAGACAAAACTCTTGACCGTTTGATCAGTGGCTGCTCTGATGCTGTGTGGCGGCACCGAGGAAATCTCTGCCAGATGAAGTGGAGCGATGAGGTGCTGCTGAGACTACCGGAGGTGTTTGAAAGCTCAGTTAGCTGGATATCAAACCTCTGCACCAACAGATCACTTCAGAAAGCAGGAGTTTCCTTTAAGCAGTCCAACATGTAGTGAGGTCCTGCTTATCTCCAGACAACAACACAGCTTCTCAGGCTGATCCGGTTCCCACTGGGACCAGAACACTAACAGCCACCAACAACAGGAATCACATCACAAAGTGGAGCACGGACACTCTGGCATCTGATGCCAAAGAGACTCAGCAACTATGGAGCCGCTGGTTCACAACGAGCTGATCAGTTATTGATCCAATATGAAGGTTGTACTGGGAGATTCTGATCAACTGATGGTTTCTGTGCTGATCCAACAGCGATGGTGAGAAAATAATCTGCAGATTAATCAATAATGAGAATCATTAGTTGCATCATTAGTACACGCTGCCGCAAGAAGAGGCTGTACTGCAGATAAATATACGTAACAAGTACTTGTTGTCTGGCATCAGAGTGTCTCCCGTCCAGGCTGCTGTTCCAGGGGTTGAACCTGTGACCTCTTTGTTACAGGACTAAACCTGAGCTGCTTGTCTCAGATCAGCAGATGTTCAGGCGAAGGTGGAGAGAAAGAAATGTTTTCTGGGTGTTTCCATGTCCCTGCAGGCAGAGCTGCATAACTGAGAAGTGGCTGCAGAGACTCGGACACGTTCAGCTGGATCATTAATCCCAGCAAAGTGGTGAATTTACACGAGCAACAACAACTTTCTCTGTGACATCATGACACATACAAAAAACACAGCGATCAGCCGTCACTCTGTGACCACTGACAGGTGAAGAACAGAGTATCTGGTTGCCATGGCAGCTGTCAGTGGGGGGATATATGAGGCAGCAAGTGAACATTTTGTCTCCAAGTTGATGTGTTGAAGCAGGAAAAATGGGCAGCGGAAGGATGTGAGCGACTTTGACAAGGAACCAAACTGGGATGCTGGACGACTGGGTCAGAGCATCTCCAACACTGCAGCTCTTGTGGGCTGTTCTGGTCTGCAGGGGGCAGGACCTACCAGAAGTGGTCCAAGGAAGGAGAACCGCTGAACCTTAGACAGGGTCATGGGGGGCCAAGGCTCACTGATGGTCGTGGGGAGCGAAGGCTGGACCGTGTGGTCCGATCCAACAGAAGAGCTTCAGTAGCTCAAACTGCTGAAACAGTGATGCTGGTTCTGATAAGAAAGGAGTCAGAACACACAGAACATCAGCTTGTTACAGATGGGGACGCTCAGGGCGCCGTGCTGTCTGTTTAGTGGTCGTATGTTGTACCGGACGTCCTTGAGCTGAAGCTCTTGGATGTTCCAACCCTCAGATACCTTCATGAAGTCTGGTTAGTGACTGAAGGACAGATGGATGGTTCTCAGTGAGGGTGTCTGAGCGGGCGATGAGCTCAGATGTCTGTGGGGATGCGGCATGTAATCCCATCCGATCTCAGCTCCTCAGCAGTGTCATGTCATGTATGAACACTTTCATGACACCAAACTCTCCAGACGGAAGCTGATGGACAACATGAAAACACAGCGGAGCGACAGAGAGGCAGAGACCCGGAGAGAGAAGCTGACCTCGCAGAGACCCGAACATGACTCTGGCTGCTGTTCTGCTCTGCTGCCAGCTATGTGTGTTGATGTGTGTGTCTATGTGTGTGTGATATTTGTCACCGTGGCGTGAGAAACGTCACTACGGCGATAGGACACCGCAGAGGTGCATGCTGGGTACATGCGGACTGGCTGAACTCTGTGTGGCCTCCAAAAACAAACAGACCTGCAGGAGCCAGTTCTGCTCAGTGTTCTCTACTGCTTTTAGAGGAAAGACTTGCCTGGAAGTGTTTACTGGGGACAACGATCTCTCACCATAACTGATGTTTGCCTTTTGATCCGTAACTAATCAGAAAACATTTTCTGCTGTCGTCAATTGTATTATTTATCCCCAATATTTCTATATTCTTCCGTATTTTATATCTATTTCCTGATGTGTTTGTCATCTGAAGTGACACAAACAATCATCTGTTATTCTTGTATTTGTTAGCCTTTCTGATATGTAATGGAATTAAGATAACCAGGCCATACTTCGTTGGCTAGGGTTAGTTAGTAGGGTTCGTTGAAAGGTACCTAAAGCCTGGTCTCTCAAAAGAGTGTCACGGTGGCGTTTACCTGCACGTCCATGTGAACGGTGGGATAGTTGATGAGCTGCTGCAGCTGGCGAGTCGGTGACGTGTTAAAGCTTGCCCGGCGCTCCGAGCTTGCTCAGGTCAAGCTCGAGCTCCAGTTCTCACAGTTTATTCAAGAGAAGTATTTGTTCCACTGGCCGCTTATACTGTTCATACGTGTAAGTTACTGTCTGCTCACCGTGCCTCTTTTTGTGCAGCGGTTTATACTCTGGCAGAGCAGGGTTGGATAAAACTGAATGGTGACATGCAGCAAATAAGCAACGTTAGCCAGCCGCGTCTCCACCAGCGAATCCACTAATCGTGCCGATTCCGGTGCCGATTGACTTGTTGTGTGTTTTTGTTGAATGTTGCGATCATTCACTCCAACTCTGTTATCAGTCACCACGTCTGAGATCGGTTGTGTCGTTTGTGTAGCTTCACGTCACAGTCTGAGACAAAGCTTCAAAAACCAGCCGCAGGTTGAACAGCTAAGGCAGTTCTATTACTGTAGTAGCTGGATTTTAAAGTCGTACGACGGGAAAATGGTAATGGTGGTTGGGAAAGGTGGTTTTGTTTCAGTAGAGGGTATTCTTCAAATGTCAGGTAGCACTGTTATTGTTGTTACTGAACTTCAACCCTCTCTCTCTCTCCATCCCTCTCTCAGGCGTTTGGCTGGAAACGACCTGTCATTCATGCCCAGAGGAGCGTTCAGCGGCCTCTACAACCTCAAAGTGCTGTACGTCTGCACACACAGACACACGTTTGTACCTGTGAAGACCCTCATTGACATAACGCATTGCCTCCCTCGCACCTTACCATAACCAACTAAATGCCTAACCCCAATCCTTACCGGCCATATTGTAACCTAACTTAAACCTGATTGCAGCCTGAACCTTAAAGCCAAGTCTTATCCTTCAAACGGTCCTTTAAAATAGTCAGGACCAGCTAAACTGTCCTCACAATGACAGTTTAAAACTGAACTCAGTCCTCACAAAGATAGCAGTACAAGCCCTCACACATACACACACTGTAATAATGTGTGGTATGTTTACTGGTGCTAATCATTCACAGAGACCCTTTGAAGATTTCATGTGTCTCAGTTTAATGAATAGTTTCTGCAGTTTGGAACAACACTTCTGTTCACCGTTTACGTTTCACATGTTAACTCATATCAGCCACTTGTTGCATCCACTGTCGTTTTATTCAACTTCAATAAATACTTGTAGAACCACTGCTACTAATATAGTTTTACAAAATCCTACAAGCACTAAAACTATTAATATTGGTACTACTACAACATCTACTGCTCCTACTACTATTACCATGAAGTCCAGTGCAGCCTGTACTCCTGTCCGGTAATAACATATCATGTAAAACACATTATTATTAGAAACATGCATCATGTGAGCACAATATAACCTAAAATAATGTTCAAACTATATTTTGACACATGACAACACAACAAGACATGGCCACATATTTACCGCACAGACGCGAGAGCGGCATCAATCTTCTCGTCTAACTCTCGGCACGAAAGCGAAGGAGCGAATGTTTTCCCAAAATGTCGAACTATACCTTAAGTCACTGTTGTGTTGTGTGTTGTCCTTTAACACGTCGACTGTTTTTTCATCCGTTTACTTGTCGTGTGTTTCCAGGATGCTTCAGAACAACCAGCTCAAGTCTGTTCCTGCTGAGGCCTTCAACAACCTGCACAACCTGCAGTCACTGTGAGACACACACACACACACACACACACAGACACACACAGACACACACACACACACACACACACACCTTATTGTCTCGTTTTACTCTTTGGTGGAAAGGAATCTCTAATCACACACACACACATACACACGGACCAGTATATTAATGTATGTGGTTCAGACTCTGTTCCCTCAGTCCGATAACACACAGTAATTAGACTGAAACTGTACCTGTGTGCGTGTGTGTGCGTGTGTGTGCGTGTGTGTGCGTGTGTGTGTGTGTGTGTGTGTGTGTGTGTGTGTGTGTGTGCGTGTGTAGATAAGGGTATAAGAATGGAGTCGTCTGAGTCTTTCTTTTTGTCTGAGGTCTCTCTCTCTCTCTGTCTCTCATTTATCTGATGGACCATTATGTGAAGTCCCATCCTCCTCTTCTGTCTGTATGTGAACAGAGGAAGTATTGTCAGGACAGACAGACAGACAGACAGACCTCTTTGTATCTACAGAACATGCATGTTTATGTTCCGTGACCTGAAGAAGACCTGTGTGTTCCACCTGAACACAACGTGGACCAAAATCAACAGCAAAGGGAGCTATAGGTGGAGCTATAGGTGGAGCTATAGGTGGAGCTATAAGGCAGCGGTGGGATGTAACTGAGTACTTTACTTAAATACAAATTCGAACTGTTTGTACTTTTATTTATATTTTATGCTGCAACAAAATATTTTGTGGTCTCGTTGAAACAACAAGCCAGTAATTTAAATATTTAAAAATAATTTCTCATTATAATTTTTTCTTCCTCAGTGTTTCTGCCTACTGAGTGACCCACACACACACTCTCTCTCTCAGAAATACGTCTGTGCTCATTAACATGCCTTTCGTTTTGCTGAAGAGCGCGTCGGCAGGGTGAGTGGTGCTCGAGCCGCCGGCCGATCGTTCCTCTGCACCGTTCAAACACTTGATCTCTAATGTTCCTCTTAAGCTGCTTCAAGGTGAAGCCTCCCGTTTTACGTTCTATAAATACAACAGCACTTCACCAGAGCTGAACGTCTCTTGTACGGATTGAAAAAGAAGATGTTTTTTGATTGATGTCCAATTTGCACAAAGAAAGCCCTGAGTGGAGATGCCAGGAATTCTTCGTGGATGAATGAATGACTGTTGGAAGCCTCCGGGACACGGAGCTGGTTTCTTGAATGTAAAGTTATGCTCTAAATGTCTCCGTAGCCGCCTGGACGCCAATCACATCTCCAGCGTTCCCGCTGGCTGCTTCTCCGGCCTACGCTCGCTCCGTCACCTGTGGTTGGACGATAACTCTCTGACGGAGGTGCCGGTGGAGGCTCTGGGCGAGCTGCCCTCCCTGCAGGCCATGACGCTCGCCCTCAACCACATCAGCCGCGTCCCAGATCACGCCTTCAGCAAGCTGGGCCGCCTGGTGGTGCTGTATGTACAACACAAACACACTCACAGAGTTCAGTTCAGAAACGCTCAAAGGGACCTTTTTATGAAGGTGACAAATGGGCGAGTCGGTAGAAGAAAAGACCTCCAACATGGCTGCCGGAGAGCCTCAGATTATATTATTATTATATAAACTGACGGGATGAGGAGGAATGACAAAAAGAGGTAGTGGAGGAGAATTGGTTAGTCAGTATATTAGCTGTTTAGGTTTATCAGCTAGCCAGTAAGTTAACGTTAGCCATGTAGGTTAGTCAGTTAGTTATCAAGTAAGGTATGTTAGCTATTTGATTCACAGGTAAGTTAGCCAGAATGTTAGTTAGCCAGTAGATCAGCCATTTAGCCAATAGGTCGACATTAGCTTTGATTTTAGTTCCATAGTTATCTAGTTAGCGATAGTTAGTAGGATGGTTGGGCAGGTAACCGAATTATATCAAATGTTCAGCTGAACGTGAGCTGAACTCAAATGGACTTCAGGAAGGTCAAATAAATCCAGAACAATTGAACTCTTTCAGAACCACTGTTTTCGGTCATTTTACTTTTTTCCTGTGTGTGTGTGTGTGTGTGTGTGTGTGTGTGTGTGTGTGTGTGTAACGGCATTCAGCGCGGCAGCATTGAAGTCTGCTGTCATTTCTTTTGTCCAATCGGTTTGAAGCTAATTTGCATGAAATTACCAAAAGAAAAAGACCTTCTTGAGAGGCCCCGGGGCCCCTTTTAAAAAGACACACACACACACTTTGTCTGCTTCATTAGTCCATCAGTCCCTCTCTCTCCATAGGCATCTCAACAACAATAGGATCGTTTCCATGGGAACGAACTGCTTCCACGGACTCCACAGTTTGGAGACGCTGTGAGTTTCTATGTGTGTGTGTGTGTGTGTGTTTTGGGGAGGAGTTGGAGAAGTCAGGGTTGAGTTGGGGTCAGGGTGAAGGGGTTAGGAGATGAAAGACAGGTTTAATTTATACGTTTGTAAAGGACACTTTGTACAACCCTCCAAAGTTTGCGTAAATCTTGTTTTTACCTTCCACATAGTCAAAAGTTCAGCATCAGTTTCATCTCTGGATGTGTTTAGACTAACTTTAGTCCATCCTGTATTCACCTGGGGATTTTTGAACAGTAGAGTTGGATATCATAATTTAATTTGTTACATAATACAAAGTTTTACAGTGGTGAGCACATGTTTTCCTGTATGGACCTTGAATGCACCTCACACTTCTTGAAACACCTTGATTCAACAGCACAGACCCTTTCACATTTACAAAGTTAGGACAAAGCTCAAACCTGGCAACCCCATTATGAAAACAGCACTTTTAAGATGCTGCATGCATTCATTTTTCACGCAGCTATACATACTATCCAATTCTTTAACTGGAAAAACATTACGTTGAAAAGCAGCCCTACAGGAAGTGTTTCCTTTGCATTAGCAGCATGCTAGTGTCGCCTCTTTTCCTTTGGTTTGACTTGTTCAGTCGCACTTTCCCACTTGATGTTTGTGCTCAGAGTTGGTGGTCACTCAGGAAAATCTCTGCACGAATCTACTATAGTGGTACAAACCTCCGTGTCTGTCTATAAGAGTGGTGGGAGGTTTTAAATGTCCTAAATGGAAGTTATGCGCTGCTATTTCTGCCACTAGCGGTTCGAATGTGATCAGGTTTTTGTTGCGAGCGTTTTTGGATATTGGATGGAGACGGGGCAGATTAACCTGTGTGTGTTTCTGTTGCTGTGTGTGTGTGTGTGTGTATAATATGAGGAATGTGTGTGTGTGTAGAAATGTTTCTGTTTTCTCAGTCAACCAGAGAAGCAGGTTTAAACACACAAACACACACTGCCTTCATTTGGAAATACTTCTATATGTGTGTGTGTGGCTCTGTGTGTGGCCCTGGCTGTATGCTAATCATAATTACTATTCATGCACACACACACACACACACACACACACACACGCAGACAGCATGTGTGTGTGTGTGTGTGTTGGGAGGCTGTGTACCTGTACGATCAGCAATAATAAACCACACCAGGGGCTCATGTTCATCTGAAACTGCAAACACAAACAGAGAGAAGAAGAAAACAGAGAAAAATAAGTTAATCCAGCGAGTTCGGTTCAGCGTTAAAGGAAAACACACACAGGATTTAGAAGAGCGTCGGTGTCCAGTTCAGCTGTGGTGGTTTCCCTTCTCTTGCCCACCTCGGCTTCACCTAAACCCCGTCGCTTTTTCCCAAATTAGGATCTTCTGGTTCCAGTAAGTGACGAAAATGGTGGTGAGCACAAAACCCCAAATCCAGCTTTCAAAACATCTCTTCAGAAACCTCTGAGCCGCCGCTAAACACTGTGTAACTGTCTGTGACTGGCGTGAGCCACCAAAACCACAAGAACTCAGTGGGAAATGCTGAGACACCTGTCAATCAAGACAAATACATTCCCAAACAGCATGAAAGGAATATTTCATCACATTGGGAACTGCGCTTATTTGCTTTCATTTTAACGACTAACTATAACCCAACTTGCGTTGATGACACACTGGGGTAACCTGGATTAGGACTTTGCAGGTCACGGGATCCTGGCTTATATCAGGACACTCAGTCATAATCAGGTGTCTCAAAACCTGGATACGGGCTTGTTCAGGGTTTCTGAAGTCAGCACATGACGTGCACAACAACCGTAGTCATTGTTTGACCTGATGATTCAGGAGAGTTTCACCTGACATCGTCCACAGGACTGTTACTGCCGGCGCCTGATGTCCCCCCCAACTAACGGAACCTATTGAACCTAATCAGCATGTGCAATTTACAGCATGACACTATGATAATTAAGATTTACAAAAAACCTCCGCGTCTCCCACGAGCCCCTAAATTGACTAAGTCAGAAACCTATTATCCAGCTCTCATCCAATCGTAAGCTTCCAAATTCCATCAATAGTAGTTTGGCAGGAAGCGCACCAGCTATTGTTGTTAGAAATCGTCCTCTGGACACACACATGTACTCACACACTCAGGACCAGGCTGAAGCAATTTCAATTTAATGGTATTTTCACAATGTGGCAACTTCATTCCACACTATGTGTGTGTGTGTGTGTGTGTGTGTGTGTGTGTGTGTGTGTGTGTAATAGCCACCTGCATCCCAGAGATGGATGAGAGGACCAAATTGAAGCCATGTGCAGACTCGGAGAAAGCTCTAGTTTCTACTGGTGATGAAAGAACAGAGCGCACAGTTAAATGTTTCTTTAATAAACTGAAAAGACGGAAAAAAGATTAAGCTAAACATCAAGCTCGAAACACAAACATTTACATGAAACACTTTCCCAGTCTGAAGCTGACATTCCCACAGCATGGTAGAGCTGCTCTTTCCATTATGGAGCCAACGCGGAGTTATCATTCCCAGTGTACAGCGGAGATCCCCAATATATAGCTGCATTCCCAGTCTAGAGCTCACAGTTTCGGCTCAGAGTTGACCATTTCTAGCACGGATCTTGTATTCTGCTCTATAATTTAATTCCCAGTAGAGCGGGTATTCCCAGTCTAGGACTGACCATTCCTGTATGTGTGTGGGCGTTCTCACCTTTCCCACTAAGTTTATTTTTATCTTCTGTCTCCTTCTCTCAGGGATTTGAACTACAACAGTCTGGCCGAGTTCCCGACGGCCATCCGCTCGCTCAGTCACCTCAAGGAGCTGTAAGTCTGTGTATACGTTTGATTTAGAAAGGCAGCATTCGTGTATTCAGGACAGACGAGCTCAGGTTCTGCACTTTAACAAACTTTAGCATGTTTCTCTCTTAAAGAGAAAACTTCATGTTGGCCTACGGACAAAAAGTGGAAACTTAAACTCTAGACCTCATGTTGACGTGCAAAGAAACCCCAACGTATTTACCAAGAATTAGATTAGATTATTTCAGGATAAACCATTCGGGATTCATGCACTCGACAATTAATCAATCTTTCAATGTCCAAAAAATGATTTCCACTTGATGGCAGTGTCGGACACAGAGGAAACGCCTGTGAAGGTTACGTGTTGTGGAGTTTAATCATTCTGATTAATGATTGATGGTCATGATTTATTTGGTGACCCTTTGGAGGGTCTCGACCCCTATGTTGGGACCCACTAGAGTAAACAGACTAACCGTATATAAAGTAGTTACAAGTAGCTAACTGCTGCAGAATAATATGTCTAATTATCTCACATAGAGTCAGAAATCAGCCACAGGAGATATTTTACTGCAGTATGAGTACTGAAGGAATGAATGAAGGGAAAACCTGATGTCTGCTCTGTTTCCTGTTTAGTGGTTTCCATAGTAACAACATCCAGTCTATCCCGGAGCACGCCTTCACTGGGAACCCCTCACTGATCACCATGTAGGTACCACTGATTGTCTGTTCCTGACTCAGCTCCCACTTCCCGGCTCTCTGAGGCGCTTTCGACTTTACTGAACGTCTCACTGAAAGTTAAGATACTAAAAGTTCAAAGTGCCGTGGATGAGATCATCACGGCTACTGAGCTCCCACGGCAACAGATGCATCTCCATGAAAGCTGGTGAAGACCGTGGGATACAGCTGAACGCTCAGGAAATGCTCGGAATGGGACCTTGAGTTGGGATGGTTTTGTCAAACTGCTATTTAGAAGGTCAGGAGTGAACTTTAATGCTTAATCGTGCTTCTGCTTGGTTTTGCTCATTTTAAATCTTCTTTAAGATTGTTGTGTTTTGATGTTTCCTTGTGTTTCTTTTATATCTCATCTTACTGTTTTGTTTATGTTTTATGTAAATCCTTGTTGAAAATGTGCTACACCTTTAACTTTCCTTAATGTCTGGAGAAATCATGTTTCAGCCAATTAAAAGTGAATTTGAGGGGTTAAGTAACAACGTAAGCATTAAAATGGGACATTTCTCCAACATGAAACTAGAAAATATGATAAATTTGGAATAAAGCAAACGAGGAACTCTTTAGTCGAGTGTTCTTTAATATGCTGCCACATGTGTTGTACCGAAGATGAAGCTGCTTGTCTTTGTGTGTCTGTACGTTATAGATTTTTCTACGACAACCCGATCCAGTCTGTTGGCCGGTCTGCCTTTCAGAACCTACCAGAGCTGCGCACACTGTGAGAACACACACAAACACACACTCACGTCCAGGCAGACTGAATGAAGGGGGGGGGGCTGTATTTCTCTGTATTTCCTCGACACAAAGCTGCTTCTCTCGGCTTAAAAACAAACACAAACTGTCCGTCTGCTTCTCAGCTCTCTGAATGGAGCAGCAGATCTCACCGAGTTTCCAGATCTGACTGGAACCATGAGCCTGGAAAGCCTGTAAGACACACACACACACACACACACACACACAGGGGAATGTTTCATATCTGAGTGTGTTTGCTGTTGTAGCCGACATCAGTGTGTGTTTTGAGAGCTGAACCTCAAATCAAACTGCTGTTATTAATACGCTGCAGTTATTATTCTATCTGACAGACTGTAACTTTGTTTTTCTGCCGCTCGCCCTGAAATTAAAAGCCCCTTCTTCTCCTTGTTGTGACCCAGTTCTCCATGTCATAATAAACACCTCCACAATGTTTATTTTCTTGTAATTTTCCATTTTAAAGTCATTTCTGCAAGCAGGGTGCGTCCGGCGGTAACCTCACACTGAACCAGTAGGTGGAAAGAAAAAGTCCAACCAAACAAACGGTCACACATTCTTCATCTCTTTGCTTTTAAATAATCCCTCCCAGTGTTACTGAACGCCTCAACTTCCTGTCTCAGCAGGACATCGAAGGAAGCCAGATTTGGCTAAACTGTAACTTTCTCAGACAGTAGATTACAGTAATATAGCATAACAGTAAGAACATACATCTGACGAGGTTTTGTCACTTACTGTATTTTATATTAATCACTTGAACACTCCATCGTACTTTTTAAAAGCACCTAAACACACCAGAGGTTACCTAATCACCTCATCGCACATTTTCGGAATTCATGAACACACCATAGTAAAATAATACACCCTTGATGCACCTGAACACACCATTACTCCCCTACACACGTCACAATACAACTTTGATACTCGTGAACACAACACAGCACCTCTTGAATGCTCCTGAACATAATTTAAACCATCATTTCCGCAGTCACATCTGCAGACATTCTCAGTTTTCCTGAATACACCATAGTGCAACCGAAAACACCTGTAATGCACCTGAACACACCATAACTCACTTAAATATATCATAATACATTTCATTCCTGAAAACACCATAGTAAATGGATTCTAAAATAACTTTTACTTATATAGCGTCTCTCAACTGTAGCAACAGTTCCCACAGCGCTCTAATAATAATCTAAGCTCTAAAGTGTGTGCAGCCTAATACACCTTTAATGCACTTGAACACACCATAATACAACCTAGTACAATCTAAATACACTGTAATGCTTTTTAAATGTTCCTAAATGCATTATAGTATTATGTTTTACACTCTGGGATGCACCTGAACACATCACGGTGCATTTTAAATGTTCCTGAGTGTAACATATTACATCCTAATACACCTTTAGAGCCCCTGAACACACCACAATGTACCGTGTTGGCTCAGGTGACCTTGAGCAGACTGTGACCTCTGACCTAGATTGACACATCTAACATGTTTCTTGTGTTTGTGTGTGAAGGACTATCACAGGAGCTCGGATCACCTCTCTGCCCAGTTCTGTGTGTGAGCAGCTTCCAAACCTTCAGCTGCTGTGAGTTCAAATACAAACTGAATCCATTAAGCAGTCAAGTCTGAAACACTCTGGTTGTTTTACGCCACACTGGAGCTCGTGTTTTTACGGGGTAGTTTGGCAGCTGACTCGTGTGTGATGTTTGGGTAGAAACGTGTCTCAGCGTGCAGTTTGCACACAACTGTTTTCAACCCACAGCTGTTATTGTGTCAACAAATACAGTTTTATCAGTTTTTCGGTATTAACCGTTTAGCCCATGTGGTCGATTGATCAAAAATAACTTGTGAGAACTTGCTAGTCGGGCCTGTTCGCCGGTCAGCGTTCATGGTCAACTTTGACCTGCCGTGCTAAAGGGAAAGTCAGGGGATCACCAAAGTCAGCAGGATTCATCCTCTGGGGACCATGAATGTTTGTACATAATTCCATGGTAACCCATCTGGGAGCTCTTGAGATAAATCTAGTCTGCACCAAAGTGCCGGACTGGCCAACCAACTTGAGCTCCTGTTGACATTCTGCACTGTGATGCGTTCACTGTGTTCCGGACTTTTGAACTGTGATGACAACTGACACTTTCTGCCTGCAGCGATCTCTCCTATAACCAGATCCAGACTCTTCCCAGCTTCTCCGGCTGTGAGAGCGTTCAGAAGATGTGAGTTTTACTTTTTAAATACTATCGCAACAGTATCAGTCGCAGGTCCTCTTGGATTCAGGTACATGATTTTGCGGACCTGTGGAGCCTAAAGCGCACAGCCATCTACTCACACAGTTACCATAGCAACCAATAAAGTACAGCCATCTGTGCATTGTGGGAATAATTAGCAGCGTTGTAGTCTATGTTTGACCAATCGGATCACTCAGAGAAAAAAACAGTTTTTGCCGTAAAACAGATTGATAAACGTGATGTAATGCAAATATCTGAGCTAGTGTGTGTGTGTGTGTGTGTGTGTGTGTGTGTTGCAGTGATCTGCAGCATAACGAGATAGAGGAAGTGGAGGAGAACACCTTGCACGGCCTGATGTCACTACGCTCTCTGTAAGAGCACACACACGCACACACACACGCACACACACACACACGTTCAGTCTGCAGGTTTAATTAGGCTGGAGATCCTGAGCAGCGATCCGAAGATGCCCCCTGTAAATGCTTCCAAATGGAAACACACACACAGACGCAGGTGGTCCGGCTGTTGCCTTGACAGGTATGATGCCATCGTTTGGCTCCAAGTCAGGAATCACAGAAACACTGCAGCTGATACTCAGCGGTGGACGAAGTACTCAGATCTTTTACTTGTGTTGCCACGGTGTAGAAACACTCTGTTACACGTCAAAGTCCAGCATTAGATATATTCTTAAGTTAAAGTACAAAGTCTCAGCATCAAAATATACTTAAAGTACCAAAAGTAAAAGTTCTTATTATGCAGAATAATATACAGTATATTATATATTATTGGATAATAGTCATTGATGCATTAATGAGTGCATCACTTTAATCTTATTATCTCATATTAATGGCTTCATATAGTGCCGGGAGCTTAATGTCTTATAATATATATTAATTTATTTGCTAATAGTAACTAATGTTGTAAATCAAATGTAGCGGACATATAAAATATGTCACAAAATACATATTTTAGGTGAATTAGTATCACTTAAACATTAATCTGAGAGTTCATAATAACTGTTATAGAAATAAATTAACTTTACAAAAGACTTAAAGTAACATTAAGAGTTTTACATTAGGACTTATTTTATCATCGTCTTTAGAAATAAAAGTATAAAGTACACACTTTGTTTTATCCGGGGAAACACAGACTGGCTATTGAACACTGCGAGATTAAACGCACTAAACTGAAATGAATAGAAGGTTGCTGGTTCAACTCCCTAACTGTCTCTCTCTCTGTCTGTCTGCAGTGACTTGTCGTGGAACAAACTGTCATCAGTGAAGCCGAACGCCTTCTCCGCTCTGCCAGCTCTGACCAAACTGTGAGTAACCGTGACAACCTCGTCATCACCAGCGGCGCGTCTTTACTGGCTGTTACCGAGCGGCAGCTGTTGCAGAGTTTGTTCTGGTTGAAGGCATCCAGATGAACGAAAGGAACAAGAAACCCTGAACGTTACGACGTGAGAGATTCGTGCTCGAGTTTTTCGCTGGTTTGAATCCCAGAGCAGAGAAGACGCGTCAGCTGTGTGAGGGGGAATCTCAGGCGAATTCAGGGAATATCTGGAAGTTTGCCAAACAGATGTTTGTCCGTGAAACTACCCAACACTGTTCAATGCTGTGACGAAGTCATGGAAGACACGTAAATGACTGAATGTTGTTTCTCCGTCTGCAGTGACCTGTCGTCCAATCAGCTGTCGTCTCTGCCTCTGATTGGTCTGCAGAGTGTAACTCACCTTCGATTGGCTGGAAACGCGCAGCTGATGGAGTTAATACCCCGAGAGGACCTGCCCAGAGCCAGGTGAACACACACACACACACACACACACACACACAAATGAGAGCATTTTCGCATTAAGACACTGCAGTTAAACCACAGGTCACCTACCACAACTGGAACATGAAATACCAAACAAAACGCCGCCTGCTGGTGACACTCGAACAACATGGCTGCCTGCCGGGGGGGTGAGGTACCTCACAGTCATCCTGCTCAGAGTTTAAACATAACATGTCTCCGTTGTGTCTCTTGGGAAGCAATTAAAGGAACGTTCCACTGAACAGCAGGTGCAATAAAGTTGACTGACTCCTTCGATCTGAGTCGTTCTTCCACCGCTGTCAATAAAGTGTTTTGGCTAATTGTGTGTGTGTGTGTGTTCAGGGTGATGGAGCTTCCTTATGCCTTCCAGTGCTGTGCCTTCGTCTCCTGTGAGAGGAGAGGAGGAGGAGGAGGAGGAGGTGCATCCTGGGAGAGAGAGGAGGCAGCAGACTCTGGGAAAGACGCCTCCATCCTCTCCAGCCAAGGTTCAATTCAATTCAATTCAATTTTATTTATATAGCGCTATATCATAACAAAGTTATCTCATAGCACTTGTTAATATAGAGCAAGTCCAAGCCAACTCTATATGTACAGACCCAACAAT
>JAVQJF010009487.1:0-14321 GCA_036023855.1 Gadopsis marmoratus | reverse complement strand
TTCTTCTCAGGGTGACTGTGTGGTGAAAGAGCTGGACCTCAGTCACAACGAGTTCCTTTATGAAGGAGGGGAACACCTGGGTCATATGTTAGGTACAGTAGTTCATGTCTGACTATTAGGAGAAAGTCACTGCAAATACCCAATTCTTCCAATTAATGAAAAGAATGTTTTATCCTAAATTCTCAGGCAGAAATGTAGGTATTGAAGACCTAAATCTGAGCTGGAATGGCCTTCGTATGCGGAGTGCAGTGGCTTTTAGTGCCGGGCTGAAGGTGACAAACGGAACGCACTCATGCACAAACCCTCAGTGTAAATGCAACGGTCTGTTTCCTGTCATAGCTGCCTGTCGCTCACATTTTCCTTCCCTCAGGTGAACTCGACTCTGACGCAGCTCCACCTGTCGTATAACGGCTTTGGCCTCATGGAGACACAGGCACTGAGTCATGCACTGAAACAAAACAGCACGCTGCTGCTGCTGGACCTCACCGGTAACCGTATAAACGATGATGCGTTGGCACAGCTCTGCCACGGCCTGGCCGCCAACCACACCCTCAGGGTCCTCAAGGTGAGTGGACACAAGGGGGACTCCTGGAGCGCTGGTATCTTACGTTGTTTCGATCATCGCCATGGTGTTTTAAAATGTTTTGCACTCTAAGAAACTGTAGATTAATTTATGTTAAATGGAAGGTTTGGTGTGTGTGTGTGTGTTTTGTTCAGCTCCCCCGTAACCCCATGTCAAACACCGGAGCTCTGACGCTGCTCAAGACAGTTACAAGCAACAAGAAATCAGCAGTGGAAGAGATTGATGTTTCTGTAAGTGCAGCAAAAACACTTTTCACCTCAGCATATGAACTTGAGTATAAATATGAACCATGTCACTCTGTTTGTGATGATTATTAAAACTAGTACTACGCGTATGCTCTGAACGTGCCTGTGTACGTGAACGTGTGCGTGCAGACGGTGTTGGTGCGCGAGGCCTTTGTGCAGCTGTTGGAAGACGCCCGTCAGAAGCGTCCCGCTCTGGATGTTCGGTACAGCGCCGTGAGCTCCGTCAACAGGAACTTATCAGCCCTCCGGATATTTCAGGTCAGTGGTCAGGAAGGGAGAGACGTCTGGTGATGGATGACTGTGACATTAACAAAATATTTAATGTTCATACTCATGACTTTACAAATATATCCAAAGTATCCTAAAGAGGATTGTTTCTTTGCATGTGTACCTTTTCCATTCTGTCATAGAATTTCCTTGAAGAGCACGATGAGACCATGATGGACTTCTTCCAGGCTTTGGATAAAGAAGGAACCATGAAGGTCTCCACGTCTGCCTTCAGGACGGCTTTACAGGTCAGGCAGACAATTTGTCACACTGCACTGAAAACGCCATATTAATACACATCATTACTGAGTACAGCAACTCTGTCGCGGAAAATTACGCGACTGGGCTGAAGTATTCAGATATTCATTACTTTATGGATGACCACTGGAAACGATGTGGTCACGTGTGCAGACATCTGACGTGCCTCTGGACCAGCACCAGATCGAGTGGTTGATCAGGAAGTTTGACAGCAACTGCACATGCGCCATAATCTACAGGTTAGTCTGTGAAAGTTATAATGATGACAAAGTACTTGTTAGAGAAACTCTTACAGAAAATAAACAGATGTTTGTGGTGGACCATAGTTATTAGTTTTAAAGCGCCAGGTCACCCGCGTTAATAAGAAAACGTGCTTTCCCACTTGTGTCAAACCGTACAGACGGGTTCAGATCTATTGTCCTGGGTTTTGAAGCCCTAGACGACGTAGGTTTTGGTCGATCCCTCGCGTTAAGTGGGAAAACATGTTTGTGCGTTCATTCTTGAACTTGGAAAATAGTTTGACAAAATAATCTCAGCTTCTTCCTGCTGCTTCCAAACACAACTCATGGTGTTCAGTGCTCAGTTTCTTTTATTTATTTAGGTGAAGTCACCTTTTAAGTGCAGTTTGGGTGAAGTGATCCTTCATTCTTTAGGACTCTGTGAACACGCTGGTGCTTTAATCACTGGATTTGACCCAAATCAGCTGTAAACAGTTTCCGAATGTCTTTCTCTTTGGGCTGTTTCTCTTTGTTGCAGTCACTTTGCTGAGCTGTCGTAGGTACAGGGATGTACAGCACCACCAGCGCTGAGGTTCACAGATACCACAGGAGACGTCGTCATATAAAAGAGCCTGTTATTTGATTGTTGTTCTTTTTTTAACAACTATAACCACCTTAACCACCCACTGCAAACTAATTGTCCTGATCCAAAAGAAACATACAGGGTTTCACCTAAATAAACTGGCCTCTCCCCTACAGCAGCCCTGGCTACCAGCTGCAAGGGTGCATACCGCCACCTACTGTGTCGGAGTGTGCAGAACATGGCGTCATTCGAACTGTGCTTGTATATTAAAAGTAAAATAAAGTACATTACACCCTATTTCCTAAACCCGCCTGCCCTATGAATCCTACTGAGCTGCTTCTAACTTCCACAACTTCCTGTCCTGCGCTCAGAACTGATTTCAAACTCCACTCCTGTCCCGACTCTTGCGCTGCATTCCTGAATGCCTCCCTTCCTGCATCATATTTACTGCAATGCGTGATTGTATGTTCTACATCTTCCTGACTGTTACGCCACTGACACACTTGAATTAACACCTCTGATAGACCTGATGGAACAAAAACAGAACATCACGCTTATTCTTTAGGGGTATTGTGCTGAGAGCTGCATCTGCTGTGTTGTACAATTAGGTACAATATTAATGCCTAGACTCAGCCTGCAGGTCAACAGCTCCATCTGGTAGAGTGTTCGTGATTTGCAGTAGACCCAATAAATCATTACAATTTGTATTGTTGGTGTATGTTCTTAAATGATTGGTGTTTAACCAAATGACCACAAGCGGGATGAGTAGAGGCCAACAAACCGGGTCAATCGGGGCCCCACTCACATTACAATGCTGCTAAGCCAATAATGGTGTCTGAATGGTGCCTTTCTTACTTTAACTTTAGTGCATTTTGCTGGTAATATTTTTTTTACACTATTTCACACTGAGGGACTAACTAAGGAGTGTCTTATCTCAGAAATGACACAGCAGGATGTGTGAAGTCCAATAATGCATAAAACCCGTATTAACCCTGAACAGGATTCTAAAGTCAGACTGACAGCTGTACCTGTCCCAGGGGGCGTGGCCTCGGTGGAGCAGTTACCTGCTCAGGTAAAAGTCCGATCAGCCGGAAGCTCCGTTCAGAGGCGCTTCAGCAGAGCAGGTCTGACACGATGAAGTCGCCCGAAGACTCCACCCCTCCGCCGGAGGATGAGGTTGGCTTTCAGCCCCGCCGCAGGCTGCCGGACAGCGGGGACGTGGCCGCGGTGCCCCGGGACGGACTGTTCGTGGACCAGCACTTCCCCCTGGGACAGCTGGAGATGCAGTCCGGGGTCCAGTGGAAACGACCAAAGGTAAAGGAAAGATGCAGAGTAAACCGTGAACTCTGCAGTGCAGGAACACTTTTTATTATTTAATGAACAGCTTGAAAGTATTAGCAGCAACATTCCTCTTGGAACAGCTGTGGACAGTAGCCTTTACTTGGGAGAGTATTTCATTACTTCTGCTCCTCCGAAAGTATTTGACGGTTATTAGTATTTACTTTTTCTAACAGTACAGGCTGTAAAATAATTAAAATTAGCTTAATCTCCTCGAATGTAACGGTTATAATATTACAACAGTATTATTATACAGTATAATAATACTCTGCACAACAAGTACCTTTACTTGTTATACTTAGGTAATTTAGCTGATAGGCTACTTTTGTAATTTAAAACAAAAAAACTTTTATTTATTTGTACCGAATGGTGTTGCTACTTTTACGTAAGTAAAAGATTTTAGTGCTTCTTACATCACTGATATGTTCTTTTATAGTAATACATGCAAAACTATAAGCAACTACAGCTGTCAGATAAATGCTGTGGTGTAAAAAGTACACAGAAATAGAAAGTTGCACAAAATGGACATCCTGGAAATAGTTCTACTCCCCAGGAGAAAAGAAGTAGTAAGATATTGTTGATGTTAAAAATTCAAAACTGGAAGGTTAAAGAAATGCTTTATTTCTGTGAATAAAACTGACTTTTGTTCATCGCCAAGTGGAGTTTGCTTATAGAATAGTATATCACCTTTGATTCAATACTGAGAAGAAGTATTGCAGATGGGTGTGTTTCAGAAAGAGCACATGGGGAGATAATAAACACAGACAACGGCCTGCAGGGCAGCGGGAGGAATGGTTGTCTATTAACATACAATATACTGTACCTCCTCTCCTCTCCTGTCCTAACAAATCATAGCAGGACTCGGCTGGGATAAGAGAAACCCTGCTGGTGTCTTTATTACACAGGAACGTGGTTAAGTAAATATGTAACATCAAACCAAGGCATCTCTACGTGAAATTAAAGTGATTTTACAGCACTTGTGCAATGTAGAAGGCAACTGGCAGTTCAGTTGTCCTTTTTTTTTTATCATTGTCTCCTTGCTTTTCGGTCCCTGAACTATCCACTGTTTTGTTTTTTATACAAAACATTTTCCAGACTTTGTTATATAATGTATAAAGTTCAATGAGCAGGCTTTTCTGTTTGCTGTGTAACTGAATGTACTGGGGGTGGACAAAACAACAGGAATTACAGTATAATGTAATTAACAGCATGCCTCGACGCCTGCCGACTGAAATCAAAACCCCTCTGGCGCACGGTCTCAACAAAGATGAAACCGTACAAGCGTCGCACACAAATGCACACAAATGAGACACATTCGGTTCTCTGCAGTGTCAGAGCTGATTACTTGGAAGTTGTGTAATATTTAACTGACAAGATGAGAGTAGCCCCGAGGAAATGTTTTCTCTATAACAGAGATTGTAATCCAGGCACGCCAAGTGTCTCACCTACAACAAAGTCGGCTTCTGCTCCGGTGCTACTGAACCAAAAGCCATAAATGTCTTTAGTGTGGAAAAAAAAACGGGTTTAAAAAAGCGGTGGGACTGCCGACTTCGCCATCCTCTCTTTCCAGCCTGTAGCATAGGACACGCCCACTGATGATGTCACGGTTTGCGCTTCAGCCTGCAGTTTTGTGGTTCCAGCTGGGAACCAATTTTTCGGTTCGAAATTAGGTACGCCAACTGGAACGCAACCAGTTCCACGTCGGTGGGAAGTTGTCCGAGCAAACATCCTTTTCTGATTAGTAGCAGGTTGTCAAGGGAGAAGAAGATGTTAGTTAATACAGTTTTTCACATCCAACCAAGAACCAACACACAAAATGAAGCGTTTCATTTAGAATCAAACATCATCCAGTATGTGAGTTGAACTTTGCCTTCAGGTGCTGCTTCACACCATCACACACAACCTGTGTTATGAGTTCAGTGCACACTGAACTGAAGGCTGCAGTATCTGCAAACAAGTCGGGCAAATAGAACGTGAAGGACTTCCTGGTCTGTCTCCTGTAATCTTAATGTGCACGTTCTGATTGGTGTTTGATCAGTTACACCAGTTAGACACCTGGGGGCCTGACTGGGTGTGGCTTTTGTATATAGACTAACAGGGATTTCTGTATGTACTTATGTGTGTGTGGTTTTGCACAAACATGTGAATCAAATCCATGACAGATGTGAAAACAGCTGAACAGAGCTTACAGGTTTGGTTTTTGTGCCTCTGTCTTTTCTTTTATCAGCGAATGTTAAAGTTTGTGGTGTTTCGTACGTGATTGTGAGCAACAATTGCAACTTTAAAGATGTGCACTATTAAAGTGATGGTTTTGCGAGAAGCTATGCGAAAGTAGAATGACAAAAGATCATTCGTTCATTTATTGCATCCAAGTGATTATCTCTTAATAAATGCTTTCTCAACAAGAGAGAAAGTGACAAATTCAAACAAAGCAACATAAAAATTGTCAGTATTTAAAGAGAGTCAAGGATTCGATGATCAAGTCTTGATTTGTAAAGATCAACAGATCATTAGTTTAATGCCCAGACAAAGTTAGTCTGCATGGCATCAAGTGTGATATGTTTTGATGTACCGCACTAAGGCCATATGGAGTCCACCAAACTAAAACTAACACCGTCTTAAAAACAAACCTGCTGCAGTAAATCCGCCCTCCACAAAGGTTCATGGTGCTGTTGGCTTTTACTGACGTTTCTACTGACTTGAGATGATCATATACTTAGGTTTTCTTTTAGAACTTTTAATTGTACGTCTACAACAATGGTAATTATCGTCCACCTGGCAGCACTGCACAGAGATGAAACTAAGATTAATCTTCCTGTCTGACAGCATAGTTGGAGAACTCCTTAATAAACAGCTCTGAAAGCTGACCTTTAATAATTAGCCACCGCTCCCTTTGCCGTAGTTCAGACACGCTAAAACCTGTTTTATCTGAACGTTTCCCTCTCCACCCATCTCTCATTTTTTCTTTCTCCTTCCTCCTTTTGTTCAACTAATCCTCAAACTCCCTACTGTCTCTAGGAGCTCTGTGCGTCACCTCAGTTCATAGTAAATGGAGCTACGCGCCTGGACGTCCGCCAGGGAGATCTCAGTAAGTAGTAGACAACCGCTGTTGCACAATACAGTGTTTTCAGACACGATTACGCCACAAAACACATTAAATGCTTTTCCCACAAGACAGCTGACAAAAAAGCTTTTTAACTTTGAAGTGCTTGACAAATACTTACTACTGATAAATGAGCTTAAATGGTGGATAAACGTTATGGGGATGTGCAAATAGAATCATCAGGTTAAACACCTGGACTCACCTGGTCAGTCTGCTGCATGGAGACACTCTTTATGTTTACAGTGGTTAGACAAAACCTTATGACACGTTATGAAGCTTTAAATCTGAAGTGACGTAATGACATACAGTATTTTAACAAAGTAGGAGTATATTAAGGTGAGCGTCAAGTAGCAGCATTTGTCAGCCATGAAAGAGTTTGACAATCAGCGCTTTGATGTGAGTTTTTAAAGCAACGTAACATGAAACCCCAAAGAGGCCAAACCAGGAGCAAATATAACCTGATGAACTGCTGACTGGGATTCAACCTGATGAAGGACCTAACTAACAGACTACCAAGCGGAATGAGTCTGGTACTAAACTGCCCCAACCACAGATGCAAAATCAGAACTGGATACCGGATAGTTTTGTTGCAGTACCGTAGTTGGCCACTGGGGTAAGTTGGGCTCTTAGCTCTGTGTTGCTAAAAGCTAAAGTATGCACACGTCATATTTAGTTTTGCAGGAAGAAAACGTGATTGGAATTTGATATGATACAAAACAACTGATCTTTTGTATTTCGTTTGGCATATATTGTTAAACGGGTTGATTCAGCCTGGGCATGAAGACCTGCCCAAAGCCATTTATCTATTCTTGTATTTATTTCTCTTTATATTTCGACATTTATTATCTCATTCTTTCCCAGATTTATTCTTTCTTTATGCCACTGCTGTGAATCCATGCCTGATAATCTGCCCCACTTCTCCAACCTGCTGTCTGTAGACGACTGCTGGTTGCTTTCTGCTATCGCGTCTGTGTCCATGCATCGCTCGCTGCTCAGGAAGGTCATGCCTCTAGAGCAGAGCTTCCACGACCGGTACAACGGCTGCTTCACCTTCAGGGTAAATACACGAACGCTGCCTAACGTGCTGTTGTGTGAGTAGCCTATAATGTCAAAAACAGAGTTAAAGGTTCAATTATTTTCTGCCTCTTTCTTTCTCTCTGTTGATGTTGAATAGAAAAATGAAGCTTTTACCCGGGGATCTGTCTCTCCCTCTCTGTAGTTCTGGCAGTACGGTCAGTGGGTGGAGGTGAAGATAGACGACTTGTTGCCGACTCGGGACAACAATCTGATCTACCTCAGCTCCCCAGAGAGAGACGAGTTCTGGAGCGCCCTGCTGGAGAAGGCCTACGCCAAGTGAGTCCATGTCAGTCACTGTGAGTGTGAGTGGACGTGAACCCGTTCAAACAGCCACATTGTGGGGACTCGCGTTCCCTTTGGGGACTAAAATGCAAGTCCCTGTAACTTAAGTCATTTTAGGGTGAAGACTTGTTTCAAGGTTAGGTTTAGGTCAAGGTTAGGGGTAAACTAGACTGTGTGTGTGAAGAAGAGATCATTATCTCTTTTGGATGCAACATTCCACGAATTGTGACACTTTGAAGACATAATTTTACTAAAAGAAACTTCTGAGTGCTTCTGATACTTTTTGTGAACCCTATATATATCAGGCAAGTATATTTACTTGTACACAAGAAATATCAAAATCTGATGCTGAGCATTTATTCTCATAAGGAGATAAATCATTTAATTGTTCTCTGGCAAGAATAAACTTTGGGAAGACTCATTTCATCTCTGCATACTTTCCCCTCGCTAGTCTTACAGTGGACGTTACGCCAAAATTTGAAAATCTCTGTGTGTTTACATGTCATCTTTCCTCGGGGAGATGAATCTCATGAGCCTTAGTATTCTACGACTTTGTCCTTTTCCCACGTGTGCTTGTCCTCCCTGCGTCCTTTGTCCCAGGCTGAAAGGTGGCTACAGAGCTCTGGACATGGGCCACCCCCATGAGGCCATGGTCGATATGACGGGCGGGGTGACTGAGGTTTTCAACATCGCCTCTCTGCCCAGAGACCTGCCAGCGCTCCTCAGACGCCTGCTGGCTAAAGGCGCACTCATCAACTGTGCCAACTGCCAGGTACGGTGGCATGAAAGGTGGAGAAGTGGACTTGTCTAGTAATCTTGCCGTTATGCTTCTGTCCTGACTGTGGGCGGATGTTGTTTTCCTCCTCCAGGGTCCTTTGGAGCAAAAGAATGAACTGGGCATCATGTCCAGACATGCCTACTCTCTGACTGCAGTGGAGAAGGTACACTAAACAAGATTTAAAGAAAATGCCTGTACCATCACATTCCTGCAACAACTCACCTCTCACACCATTTCAGAGCGAGACGTCTGTTTCTGGTTAAACCAACAGGTCCGTCTCTGTAGGGAACCTTCCCATAATTTTGACACTCGGCGGCAAAAACTGTCGCAAGCACTTTTGGTGGACATTTCGTTGCAGCCATTGCATCTCGTTCGTGGATGCCGGCCCGAGGCGATCTACTGAACCAATTCCAAAACCTTTTGTACCCGTTAGTCTTTTATGCCCCAAATTTGTAAAAATAAAAAATAACCTGTCAAATAATACGTCAAGTCTCACAGAGTTTGACTTGAGCTAAAACGCAATCGCAAAATAACCACCAATGGTAACTGCCTGTCATGAAGTCCAACAACACTATTGTTAAAATTATAAAAACACACTTGGCAGCAGCGTGCTTCAGATGTGAGTTCTGGCCAAAGCAACCCCAGTAAATGTGAAGCTGCTCAGCGAGCAGAGGAAGTCTTTCTGCTGAGGCTGCAAATACTAAAATCGACGAGACTGAAGTGTAAATGCAGGATTTGTAGACCTTACAGCAGAAATGGAGATCCATCGTGACGTGTTCTCTGCTCCCTCCTTTCCCGCCTGTCGGCTTTTGTCCTCCTCCGCCAGGTGAAGACGGGACAAGGCACCGAGGATTTGGTGCGAATCCTCAACCCCTGGGGCCACACGGAGTGGGAGGGGCCCTGGAGTGACTTTAAAGGGTTGGTACACAACACACACAGGTTTTCGATGTATTAATGAATATAATCAGTAAGATTTGTAGACGTTCTCCCCCTGTAACTACCTGAAATTGTTTGTGTGTGTTTGCGGTGTTGGATGTGTGTTTGCATCTGTCTGCTTTCTCAATTCTAAAGTGAAACTTCAAATTCAAACAAGTTCTCTCATGAGTTTGAAAAGAGTACATTTGGCAACAGACACAAAAATACGGATGCAGAGGCGGCGTCCTCAGTCAGCTCTGAATAAACTAGCAGGCTCATTCAAAAGGCATTTGTGCATGTTGACTGATGTCAAAGCTCCATTTATCTGTTTTCTTTCTTTATTTACATGGAAGATTATATAATGTAATTAAGAACACGTCTCTAACTAACGTCTCTAACGCCTGTTGTTTTCCTGAGAGACTGGTAAGATTTGGAAAGACAGATTTTACACATTGCTTTTGTGCATACATGTGTCTCTCTGTCTCTGTCTCTGTCTCTGTCTTTGTCTCTCTCTCTCTGTCTGCCTGTCTCTCTGTCTCTCTGTCTCTCTCTCTCTCTCTCTCTCTCTCTGTCTGCCTGTCTCTCTGTCTCTCTCTCCCTCTGTCTCTCTCTCTCTCCAGTCCAGAGTGGAGGACAGTGAGCATCGAGGAGCAGAAAAGACTGGCCAGAGTCAGCCAGGAGGACGGGGAGTTCTGGTGAGTTTGTAATGCCACTGTTCAGCTGAGCGTCTCTGCAGGACACGGCATTACTTTTAATTTTTAAAAAATAATTTTATTTAGTCTGATTTAATTATGGGATGTTTGGAAAGATCAAACCACACATTTGGGCAGACTCACCAGCTTCCCTCTCCATCAGGATGTCGGTGTCAGACTTCCGACAGCACTTTGAGACTATGGAGGTTTGTCACCTGACTGACGGGTCCAGCGTGCAGCCGTGGTGCTGCATAATGCATCATGGGAACTGGGTGCCATGGACCTCAGCAGGAGGCTCTCACCAAGGGGGTAAAACACAGGATGATACATGATGAAAAGTGTCTGTGTGTTCTGTGCACGAGACGTGTTTCTACCACTATTTACTGAAACTGAAGCAGAAACCTTATTATTATTAACCATATTGTTGTGTCCTACCTTGAACGTAAGATCTGATTTGAAGTGTTAGTGTGACTCTGAGTGTAAGTTTGTACCTGCACGTGGAAGAAGCTGTAAGCAGACGGTCTTTTACACAAGGCCAAACCAAACATCTGTTCGGGCTTTGCAGAAGCTGAGATGGTACATGTCTTCATAACATATTAACGCAAATGTTGTATACATTTGAAATCAGTGTGTGTAAAGGCTAAAGTGTTTGTGCTGAGCTGTTGTCCTCATTGTGAGAGACAAAGGAGGGAAACGGTTCATATTCATATTCATGTATGCACTTCAGTTTAGGGTTAAAGGCTGAGGAATGCAGTATGAAGAAAAGTGTAGTACTAATAGTGTGTGTGTGTGTGTGTGTGTGTTTCCAGGTTGGTTCTGGCAGAACCCACAGTTCAACTTCATCCTGTCGGAGGTGGACAGGGACACAACCGACTGTCCGGAGACCTGCTCCTTTGTTTTGGCTCTGATACAGAAGCACCAGAGACGTAGGGGCATTCATCTGGCCATAGCCCTGCATGTATACCCGGTACACACACATTAGTGATGAATTAAATTATAATGATTAATCAAATTATCTAGTGAGGTAGAATAAAACCGAACAAGATTCACAGCGCCAGTTGGGAAGGAAATGTACTTTCTGGAAGTGATGTTTGGTCATTGATGACAGCTGTCGGTGTATTCACATGTATTATAAGTGTGTGCTGTCTCTCCAGGCCCATCCGAAGAATACGTACCTGTCGCGTGAGGACTTGAGAGCGCTCCGCCCGGTCCTCTGCAGCCCCGGGTACTCCTCACGTCGGGAGGTGGTTCTTCGTGGCTCCCTTCCACCCGGCCGTTACATCATCATCCCTTCAACCTCCGAGCCCAATCAGCAGGGAGAGTTCCTCCTCCGGGTGCTGACAGAGCAGGGCAACGCTGCCACGTGAGTCCTGGATCAACCTGTTGGTGGACAGAGTTTAGATTTTGGAGCTGGGACAAGAAAGAAAGTCAAATAAAAACCCACCAGGCACCATCAAACGTTATTCAAACTGTACGTGAAACTTATTGAACACTGCAGGTTTGTGATCTGAACCTCTGAGAAGTTCAAAACAGCCAAGGTTAATTATTTGATGCACTCATCAGTGTCCCAAAAGAACTGTGTGGTTCATGGTCACGTCCACCATGATGACAGAACTGTTTATTTAGATGTCAAACTTTAGGATTTGGGATTGTAAATGCGATGATTTTAATATGTTTTCATGCTGTTTCTTTTCCAGTCCAGCTCACAGACCAATGGAACAGGACAGCTCTGCATTAAAAGAGGTAGGAGACAAGTTAAATGACTTACTAACTAAATAAATGCTCAATCCAAAATAGCAGACATCGTTTTTAATAGCTTGAAGCACACAGCAACTGTAGGTAAAAATGTCTTGTTGTTGACGCAGACGTTTGGTCACTGACCCCCCCCCCCAACTGACTGGTGGAGGTGAAGAGTTGATAACAGCGGCTCAGTAGTTCACACTGCCCGTCTAATCCACCAGCCTTAGTTTAAGTTCCAATCTCTGCGTCAAGGCAACATTCCTCAAACATAGTAGGCATTTGTTTGTGAAAGTGAAGGCCTGTCTCTGTCTGTTCTTCCTGCAGCCTTCGTTTCCACACCAGGCTGCCCTTCCTTCGTCTGCATCCATCTCGCGGCTGTTCAAGAAGCACTGCAACAAGGTGAGAACTGCATGCACACAGCTGCTGTACGTCCAGACCACAGCTGGGCTCACCAACGTCCGCAAAATAGGTTTGACTTTTAACCCACTTTAAGGTGCCGCACGGAACATCTTTTATTCCCACACTGATTTCACAATCACAAGAATTAATTTAAAATGTGTTCTCCGTTCTGGTGTGGGCAACTCCACCCATCTGCTGCTCCGGGCAGGTTCATACAAATACTAAAAGCTATGTTCAGTTTAACGGTTTAAACCACAAACTGTGAGCAGCTGTTCTAAATGTAGATGTATTTTACCCTGACCCCTTGTGTTGTGAATGTTTCCTGCTTCGTGTCGTCAGGGGGGATTTTGCAAACCGGTTCACCTCCACAACCTGCTGACTGAGGCCATACAGGGAGGAGGTCAGTGATGTCTGTCTGTCTGCCTTCAGGGTCGGAGTAACACACGTGTTCAGTCTTGAAAAACTCAAAACTGGATTCCTTTTGTGACTAGGAGGACAACTCACGAGTCGTCCCTGATGTATTCAAAATCAGACAAACACACAAAATAATGTGTGATTTTGTCATTCCTACCCTCAGCCAACACTTGACATTAAATGCAAAATCCATTTCTTGCTTGCACGTTGAAATGTCAGCTGATGGTGTTTCCTGTTGTGCTCAGTGTTGGCCGGCACTGAGAAGGACTTGGCTCTGGAGCACTGCAAGAGCTTGGTGGTCCTCATGGACGTATCCTTGAAAAGTAATATTATTATATCTGAACAAAAAAGATTTTACATTCCAGTATTGGCAGACAGATGACGCAACCACAAGTGAGTGAACGAAAGAACTGATTTAAAAAAAAAAGACTACTGATGCAATGGATGAGTTGAATGAATTCAGATTTGTAGAGAGTAACTGTACTGTGCATTTTTTTAGACAAAGCGTGACGATCCTGGATAGCTCAGTCTGTATTATGTTGTCCACCCCTTTCACATCAGTGAGGGTAGGCTAAATATCAGAAACACCTGTCTGTATAATGCAATACGATTAAACAGCAGCAGAAATGATCATACAGTTGAATCAACACCTCTTTCAAACAGGAGGGAGGATTTACTGCAGGACAGCATCAGCCTTTAGCTCTGTGTGCCTAATAAACTGGCCACTGTGTATTTATTAATCCTCAAACTCTCTTTCAGCAGCGTTTCAGCTCCGCCTTTCAGAGCTGTCACTGTTGAGGGTTGATTTCCTTGACCTCAGTGTTTCCCCCAGAGCCAAGGCATCGCTCAGCTAAAGTGGCCACAGTTCCAGAATCTGTGGGACAAGATCAGGAGGTGGACGGTAAGGTTAGCAACGCACCACAGCAACATCAGCACGGCACACAAACATCTATATGGATGTATTGGCTGGAGATCCTTCTGCATAAATACACCGCTTGTCTCTCTGTCTTTTAGCTTTGGACAATGAGTCAACATGGCTAAGATGTTTTTATTGTGTTCATTTCAAAAGGCTTTAGTTGCATGAAAGCATCAAAATACAATTTGACCAAATATTTGAACAGCACACAATACCAGTAACCCAACATGTCTCCTTCTTTAAACAATTACCTTCCACAGCTGAGCTTCCAGGTGTCGCTCAGCTTCGAGCGAATAGGCAGCTCAGGTGTCTGCAGAGCTGTGCTCCTCCGTGAGACACTTTATGTCGGTGGATTATGCAGTTTGCCCTGCACTCAGTACGTCGTGTTGAATTCCTCCTCAGGATATCTTCCTGCTGTTTGACAAGAACAAAACCAAGCGGCTCGAGTACCAAGAGGTCGCTCCCGCTCTGAAGGCAGCAGGTAGGACTGAGGACACACAGCGACATGGATAA
>JAVQJF010009479.1:0-22282 GCA_036023855.1 Gadopsis marmoratus | reverse complement strand
ATAGAATGTTGTGAGCTTAAAGGGCGGACTCATTTTAATACAAATAATCGTGTTCTAGCTTGTCATGTTGAACTTTTCAACCAAATCACTCGAATACGTGGTGCTGGCTAAGGAGTTGTAAAATTTTCACCTCTAATGCAAATGTTCAAACCCTCCAGCATCATCACACCATCACAGAACAATATATTAGACTGAATGGACCTGCTCTCAGTCCACTTCACTGTCGGTTCAGCTGTTTGGGTTAGTTTCAACAAAGCTCTAAAATGGTGACCGATCTGTACATGGAAGATATGAATGTTACTTTATTCATCCTTCTATCCAATTTCTCACTGCCTTGTCAGGTCAGCAAGAGGAGAAATTAAGAAGTGCTATCGAGTACATAAGAATATACATGAAGGACTTTATCTTCAAGGTAACAGGTGATGTTGGATATTTGCACTGGGATCATCCTGCATCTGCCAGATGTCCTCTTCCCCATCAGTTTCCTCCAGCTCCACCTGGGTGATGCGAAGGGTTTCACGGGTCATCAGGAAAATAAAATCAGTTCTGTGTCTGTCTCAGTAGTGCCTGGCCAGTGCAATGGCAAACTGAGGCATCTGTAGGGCAGCTTTATAAGGTGCTGAAACCTCCATCAATGCAGAGAAAGCAGCAGATCCACTCGAAGGTAATCTTCAATTTGCTGAGCTTCTCACCATGCTGTGTAAAGTAAGCTCAGTGTGCAGACAACCTCATTTTTAGTGCCTGTATATCTCAACTTTTCAAACACTCCATAAATCTTATGACTATATAGATGAGAGATGGAATGATGATCCAGCAGTAATATGGCTGCAGCCAGATTTAGTGGTTTTAGTGGTTTGCGTTGTGACTCATTCCTCACCGTTATGGTCAGTGGTGGAAAGTAACTAAGAAACTCTGGGGTGCTTGCACTTTTGAGAATATCCATATTCTGCTATGTTATTTTACTCTGTTTACGTGGCAGCTATAGTTACATTTAGATTTTACATTACGCAAAACATATGTATAAGCTTACAATGCTGCTTAAGATGACTCACAGAAAATCAGTGTCCTCTTATAACCCCTTGTTATGTTTCAGATGTATATGAGTTAATACTGGACTTCTCAGAACAGACTTCTCAGCGGGTTTTCTTTAAATAACTACTGAGGCCCAAACAGATAAAATGATGTAATATTACACAAGAAAAACACACAGAGAAAGATTGTGTAGCATAACTTTGTTTTTTTCTTTCCGATCCAAAGAATCCCATCACAGCCACTGGACTAAACTACCTAACTGTATATAAAGTAGATAAACTAACTCAACCAGCTACAACAGGAAAATGCTGTTTACACATTGTTGCATCAGTACAAGCAATCAGATAAGTCTAATGTATTATTCACAGGGTCCATGTTTCTCTTTTTACTTTTGAGAAGTACATTTACTTCTGTAGTTTTACTTAAGTAGGACATTGAATGCAGGACCTTTACTTGTAATGCAGTATTTTTACAGTGTTGTATAGTACTTTTACTTGAGTAAAGAATCTCGATACTTCTTCCATCACTGGTTACATTGGTGATGTTTGTGGCCTCAGCTAACCTGGATGTGGTAGGGAGAGCCAAACTGTTCTTAGATGAGGGGCCAGACAAACAGTGAGCCTGTAAGACTCCTATTGTGGTCTGAGATGAGTGCAAACCTGACTCTCAGCCAATTATGGGCACCAGGACCTTGAGCCAGGTTCCTGGGTGTTCACCAGGATGTTAAGCCTGAAGAGGTAATAATGGACTAGCAACTTGGATAATCACCACCTTTACACACGTCGGTGCTTGCTTTATTGGTCCAATGGAGGATTAAATGAAAAGCTTGCATCGAGACGCACTGAATTTGAGATGAAGTCATAAAGTTAAATTATAACAGTTGCAGAAAAAATTTAGTCATGCTGACTACTGTACTTGTAGCTATTATAGTTACAGCAGTGTGATGGCAAACAGGTTCCTTTGTGGTACATTGTTGCCTTTTAGGCAACATGCACATCTTAGCAGTTTACAAAGTTATGTGCATATAAATGAATGTCTTTATGCCTCCAAAATTATGAGCCTAATGAAAAAATACAGATAGGCTTTTCCTGTGCAATGGTTTTGTAAACGGCATGAATGTCTGGCACTCATTGTTCAGCCCTTTGTGGTAAATAAAACAACCGCCATTTTGGACCAAAGTAGATAAAAGGGAACCAAAGAAAGTATATGCAGGTTCTGCTCTGTCCGTTTCGTGTTCACACGTATTAATACAGGGATGTAAAGTGAGTTATACAGGCCTTTTCCACTGTTGTACAGTGAGATATTTGCAAAATGTGCAGCAGGTTTGCTGCCAAATCTACAGTTTATCCCTTAAAAACTGCAGTGGACCATCAACATTGCATCTACTTTGCATCTTGATTAAATCAATCTTTTGTGGTGATCATAAATGAGCTCTACCCTGTCTCTTGTCTCCTAAATCAGCCATATAACTCTCATTTTGAGGGACATCAACATTTTAGGATGTTCTTTTATCAGACACTTATTCTCAGATTTCAAAAAGGTTTGTCTCATCCTTTTGGTATTGCTTTCCAGACATAGCAAAGACGAGTCAAGGCAAAGCTAACAAAGGATGAAGACAGAGAGGAGTGACAGCTGTGTGGAAAGTGGCGAGCAGATCGGATTTTTTAAAAGGAAGACAGGGAGAAGAAGAAAAAAGCTTTTTCCTGTGCGAGTGTGTGTGTAATTGACAACGGAAGCTGTATAGAGATTTTTCACAAGTAAGGATCTGAGAGTTGAATGTGTCCCTGCTGCATTGTAATTAGAGCACGGAACGGTAATTAGTGAAATTATATACTGGATACAGTACATGCTCCTCGTGCCCTGATAATAATCCCAAAACCGCACACCACAACCCCTGTGCCACACTCTGCGTCTTTGTTCACGGTAGAATCTCATAACACTGCAGCACAGCACTCATTGTTATTCCTTCCTCTGTGTCATTGAATGCTCTGTTCTTATTCTCCGTACTGTACAGCTCAGGCTCTTGCTTGCTTCTGCAGTCTCAAAACATGGGCACTGCCTCCCTGCCCCCCTTTGAGGTGAGCGCAGTACTTCAAACGTGATACGGGAGTGTCTCGCTGAGCCGGGGTCAGCACCTTTTCAGTTTACTCAATTTAAAGGGACTCAAGTATAAATACTCTTAAGTGAACCTTTAGCAATGAAAACTGCTTTATTGATGTGTAAGAAAGATCATTTTCTTGAAACTATGAAAAGGAGACTCGACGTGCACGCTGAAATGAAAGTTGAAAAGGTCTCTGTGATATAACTCCAACCCCGGTGCCTTCAATCCATACACACAAGGTCAAACTGCCTTCTACACCTGAGACCTTTCTGCCTGCCTTGCATGCTCTGCTGCCTTCAGGACAGTTCTGGACGGTGGAGAAACACATAGAGCCAACTTCACATCATATTACATTGTATTGCCCACACCAGCAGCATGAACCATTCACAGAGGCAGGGGAGGAAGGGATTTTGAAAGCAGCCTCCTTGTACCTTCATAGGCAAGGTCACGTGTCAGATGATTGTGTCGCTCCTTTATTCTTTGTCCTTTCTCTGAACCCACATTAGAGATAGTGTTGTTCTTTTTGTCACAGTACTAGTCTGTTGTTGTCGGATCACAGAATAACATTATGTATGTGGAATATTTTCTAGTGCTCGACTGGGTTTTTGTTGTCGTTCTCTGGTTTATAAATTATAATTACTATGGCTCAAAGTAATATCCCAAAAAAAAAGCAGTCCTGTTAAGTTTTTGAACAACTAACAAACGGGGATCAAAATCACCTACAGCGTTCTCTATTTTTCCTTTGCAAAGTTTCCTCTTTTTTTGGTACTGTGTAAACACTCAGCACTCTCCATGCCTCATGGTTATAGTGGTATTGTGGCATCCAGTGCAATGGTAAGTGGGAGGAAGTGCAAACTCCTTCCATGGTTTAACCGTTGTATTGTCTCATCATGTTGATTGTGTCCCTCATGTCCACCAGGTGTTCCCTTTGCCTGGTAATTAAGGTCCTGTCCTGAGGGAGGAAACCAGGTGGGGTGCATTAACCAAGCCTGATTGTCCCATCACAGACTTGCGCCCTGATAGGCCAATTGTGGATTGGATGGGTGGGGTCTCAGGCTTATATGATGGTGGCTTTGGGGTTTCTATGAGTTGGTGCATCGTAAGAGCTCAAGTAGTTGTTTGCCTGGGATTTGGCAATAAACCTGGCTGTTATGCTGGAAATTGACGTGTCGGTGTGATGTGGCTGGAGTCTTCCTGCCTCCGTCCTGTCCCTCCTCCCCTCTCAACCACCACAGTAAGACGAAGCAAAGGCAAATGTATTGCACACCTATGAACTCAATGTGTCAAATGTGGGCGTCATGCTAGTAGCACTAGTTGTGTTTTCAAGCTATATATATATATATATATATATATATATACTTAAGCAAATGGAGTAAGTAGGATGAAATAATTGATTGGAATTACTGAAATTTAAATAAATTTCTGTTACAAATTTAATTGAGGAAAAGATGGGAGCACAAGAGGCTCTCGCGCTGTTCCTGTACGTGTTGTACTTTTAGTTTTTATTAAACATTGGAGCGCTGGTCATAGCAAAATAGCCTTGCAGAGTGCAGTGTGGGAAGTCCTCTGTGTTGTTTTAGTTTGATGCACACTACGTTTGGTGGTACACTTGGCGGTAATTTCAATCATGAAGTAGTGAATAGTTAACATACTTGCACTGTATGTGTACAAACATTGCCAATGCAGCATCGCTCGCCGGCACACTCACTGCAAATTATTTCAAACACCAGAAGAAAACTCTGCTCTCATTCCCCACTGAGTCACACAACTTGACATGATGCAGCCTTGATTTATTCAGCGATCTGGTTGCACGGACTGATTTATTGTGATGTGTGATAACAGCATGCGCACATAAAGATCAGCAGGGTAAAGTGGGACTAATTTCACATCAACATGTACCACTGGCTTGGAACTAAGAGGGAAAGCGTATCTGAATAATTCAGTTAAAACACACCTCGGATATATCGCACACCCATGTATGCAGGCTCAGTGCTTTTGCCTGCACGTATGCAAGAACGTGCATCAGTGCAGACACTGTAACATAAAATGCACAAAGGCACATGAGGACGCTTGCATACAGACCTAACCACAAAGTGACACACATTCACCCAAACATAAACGTGAACTCTTGTGAGTACAAAAACAGCTCTGCAGTGGTTTAGTGGGTGTGATGATTTAGGTCTTTTTCAGAAGGAAAAGTGCTGCTGAATAGGTGAAACTGAAAGTGCTTACTGGCAGACGTGAAGTGATATAGTGGGGTGGCACATTCTCATAGCTTTTCTTTTTTTGCAGTATTTTTTTTTTTTTATGGGACAAGAATGTAGTACGTAAATGGCAGTTCTGGGAATGTTTTTTATGCATTTATTTGCTTTCTCCCTCATAAGTATTTCCATATACCATAAAGCACACCATGGAGCCAATACATCAGATATGTATGTCTGGGCCACACTTTAACCATCAAAGTAACAAGTACCTTAGAAAAGGACAAGCATTAAAGACAGAAAAAATATAAAAAGAACAAATAACATTATTGTGAACTCATAATCCCTCTGTAGTATAACCCAAAGCTACAGCTCAGAAAGACATATTTACTGGGACTAAACTAACGGATAGGCAAGTCTGGAGCTACATATATAAAAAAAAAAGAGAAATAAATAAGAGTATATGATGTGCGGAGTTTGGTGCTTGTGGGAAGTAACTACATGTATAAACATAGCCCAAAATGTGTGTGTGTTTTTTTTTTTTGCCATGCCAGTTGGTCAATCAAACACTTTGGTCCAGACTGAAATATCTCAACAGCTACTGGATGGATTGCAATGACACTGTGCAGACATTCGTGGTCCCCAGAGGACACACCTTAATGACTTTGGTGATCCCCTGACCTTTCCTGCGGCACCACCAGCAGGTCAGTTTTCACTTGTGAAATATCTACTGGATGGATTTCCATGAAATTCTGTACATACATTGATTGATCCTAGACGATGCATTCTAATGAATTCTGTGATCCTATGAATTTTTCTTCTAGCGACACCAAAAGTTGACATTTGTGGCACGAGTGAAATGCCTCAAAAATCATTGGATGCATTGCCATTATTGGTACACACGTCTACCTCAGGATGAATTAAAATACCACTGGTTTCTTCAATACTTTGTTTTTTGACCAAATATGTGCAAAACTAATGACACGCCCATCAGCCTCAATTGCACTTGCTGTACAGATCTTATCATGCTAACACGCTAAATTAAGATGGTGAACATGTTATACCAGCTTAACAGCATGTTAGCATGGTCAATGTGAGTGTGTTAGCATGCTGATGTTAACATTTAGCTACGAGCACCACACTAACATGGCTGTAGCCTCTTAGTCTGGTTGTGCCCTAAGAATTCCACACATGCATGTAGCTACATAAAAATGAACGTTCCGCTTGCCACATACAGACTTTCCACTAATTTAGGAAATTAGAACAAGAGAATAAAAATATTTGAGTGTGGTTTGTATGACATGCTAAGCCAGCACTTGAAAGGATGCAGGCCCAAGAATAGAGCCCCATTAAGACTGTTTCCAAAGAACACCTTTGAAGTCGGTCTGTAGCTCCCAGGGAGGACGTGACAGAAGGCTAAAACGAATGAGATATTTAATGAAAAAAAGACCCCTGAAGCCCTCGAACCCTCCCCGATCCGATGTGAGGACACAAAGAACGTGCGTGGCAAATATTCCTCCAAATCACTTTGCATTCACATTATTCTCTTCAAAGGGGCTAATTCAAATGCAAAAAAAAAAACGCAAATATGCCTGAACAGTTCCCCCACAGGCATTGTCACTTTGAGAAAGGGAACTTATTTGAGATGCGGTGCAGAAGACAAGTTGGTGCCAGAAAAGGCTTTTAAACAACAGTAAAGGGCCTAGGTTGGCAGAATGTCACATCTAGTAGAGGAGATATAATCGGCTGTGAGTGGTCTGATGTGTTATGAGGAGAAAAAAGTGGCCGGAACTGAACTGTGCAGCCTTATTAGAGAGTCTGTCAGCTGTTGGTTTTAGGGTTGAGGTCCGCAGGAGTTTGAGGAAAGGTTTGTCATTTAGACAGTGAGTCATGTCCCAGTTCAACCTGCCCGATTTAATGCATCACATGTCTGGACGGTCACGGTGTGTTATGACACTTTAGGATGGCACTAATGGATCCTTGCATTAATTATGACTATTAATCTATCAATCTGTAGCTCTTAGTGAGCTGCGTCAATCGCTTATTACTTGGATATTAGTAGGACATGTACAGTGTGAGATGAGGCCTGAAGAGGAGGGGGGAAGGCTGGCATCTCACAGTGCTATCAAGGTTAGTAGATTTCCACCATAACCAGTTATCATCCTCATCTATATTCACTTTAGCCCTGGAGAGGTTTGCAGCATTTATTTGAGTTTATTGTGAAAATGGCTTTTTATTGTGTTCAGACCAACTGAAGCAATAACTGTGTCCCTGCCTCACTCCACACAGCACTAGAATTTCTTTTGCTTCTGAAAAGTAATCAGATTCACCCATTTCAGAGACGCTCAAAAATCCAATCACGTTTAATTCAGTTTGTCAAACCTACAACGAGGGCCTTTTGTGATGGTTATTGAATGTTTTTGAATTGCCCTGTGAAACACAATAGCGTGCGGCTGATGGCCTCTTTCACGCAGTAACGAGTAGGCGGCTCATGAGCAGAACACAATTACCAAAATGACATGTTGCATTGATTAGTTAATAACAAGTTTACTTTGGACTTAATAATTGTCGATTTACACACATCACTTCACGAAAAAAGAAAGTGGGAGGGCATTGTGCTATTGAAACAGAATATAATGCAAATATAAACAGTATGCAGGAATGATTCAGTGTCTTTGTCATCAGAATGACTTGCATAACTCAAATGTCCCAGGTTCAATGCCAGCCAGCAGTCAGTTTGGTGAAAGTACTGTTGATGTGTCCTTGGGGCGTGAGCAACCACGAACATGCTCACGTGTGCGTGTTAAAAATATCTGAAATAACTGTCTGCGTTGCTGCGCACTGTGAATAAATAATTTAAAGCTCTGGTACCCAAACCTTTTTTTGTCTGGTGAACCCCCACAGAGCTATCAGATGAGCTTGTGTACCCCTTAATCAACACAAGCCATCATGTTCAGAATGTGTTTATTTAAATGGATTTTAAAGTAGATGTATAAATATTGTGACAATATTTTCCACATAAGAATGTGATCCTGGAATTGTCCATTTATAGACTTGGCCCCTTATTTCAGTAGGTTTCTCTTTGTACTTACTACCTCTCAGAGTGGCAGAAATTGAACTATTTCGCCATCATTTTTCACTATTTATTCCAGTTTTGCACCCTCTCATTTTCACCACGAGGTGTTCAGGTGTCACAGCTTACTCAGGTTGGTGGGATGTGTGTCCTCTGTACTAATTGTTAAACTTAGCTGAGCTACTTCACAATCTTTCCCTGTACCCTCTGGAAACTGTAGTACCCACCTGGGGTAGAGGTACTCCAGATTGGGAATCAGTAATTTAGTGCATTTTAGTGAAAACAAGAGTGTCTTCAGTTCAGCTGGAATCACACCACATATTTACACTCTGCATACCTTGAAGAGCAGTTTCAATGTAATTATTGTGGCTGCCAGGTCAGTCTTAAGTGTTGTGTATTTAACACCATGCAATGAATGAATGTGATAATTTTTTAAGGAAGTTTTACAATGCCAGAAACTTTAGGACTATTCACATGAAGAATAAAAAAAAAAACCCAAAACATTAAGCTTTGGCAGGAAGATGTTTTATAAGTAGTAGTAACTGTGTCTAAGTGGCTTCACACTTGCAGGGTATTCAGGAGGAACAATGTGGATTCTGTCCTGGTCGTGAAACAGTGGACAAGCTCATTACCCTTGCAGAGTTGTTGGGAGAGTCATGAAAGTTTGCATTCCAATCTAATACATGCGTTTTTGGACTTGGACAAGCTATCCAGTCCTTATACAACTGGAGTGGGAGCTGTGTTTGTATTCTTGGCACGCAGTCAAATATGTTTTCATGTTTTCAAACCTCCACCAGGTTTGTCCTTTAAGTAGCTCAGACATCTGGAGGGAGCTCAGAGCAGAGTCGCTGCTCCTTCCTGTCGAAATGAGCCAGCCGAGGTGGTTTCAGGCATCCATCACGGTGCCAACCTGGCGACTTTCTTTGGAAGTTTTGTTGGGGTCTGTTAAACAAGCAGCTTTATCCAGAATTGAAAAATACTTGAAATATCACTTCAGCACTCCAAAGCCTTACTTTTCCTTTATTTGGATCACCTCTACGTTTATACAGGCATTGAAGCTCTGCAGCCCTCCCCTCCTTGAGCGTACCCCCACTGAGAGCTCTCGCAGCCAATCGTTTCATGAATCTTCTGTTCACTGTTCAATTATTCACTCTGGTTCCATGCTGGAGATGGCAATGACAGGCCTAGAGGGTAGAGCGATGGATGCAGGGGAGAAGCTGCCAGTTTACTGTAAATCACATGTGGTGATTTTAGTATCTCCGGTGGTGGTGAGAAAAGCACAGGTGAAACGTCAGGAAGCATGACAGAAATTGGGGTGAAGTTTCATGTCAAAAGGAAGAGCTTCCTGTCTGAATCGCTCATTTTGTTCACTAGCTCTGTGCTCGTCCTCGTAGTTAATGCGATGGGACACGCCGAGCCTGCAAGCTACATGCATATTGATGTTGTGACTAAATCCTTGCGTTGAGATGACAGGTGATATTTATGTGAGCAAGGACTAATAACTTCCTCACAGGTTTAGTTCCTCTCCTGTTCTGCGCACACAAAGTCCTTGTGTTCTTGAATTGGATCCAGGATTGTAATTCTGCCAGAGAAGTGGGTTTAAGTGACTCCTTCACAACCATGGCTCATGTTCTCGTTGGCGCTGCGACTCCGCCAGTTTGCTCATGCATTGCACGCAGGCTGGTTCTTTTTTACACAAACATGCACACTGTCAACCTCACTCAGCAGGACCTTTCTTTTCCACATGAGGTTTCATTTCAGAGATGGCGAGAGGAGATGCTGCAGAGAGATGGGGACACAGCACACACCAGCAGGAGGGAAATGAAGATTAATTAAATCTCCAGGGTTTCTAGAAGGTTTTTGGGCAGAACATGAAATTTTCGGGCTGCAGCCGGCGGCAAAGAAGAGGACACAGCAAACGCAACAAGATCGAGGGCTGGATACAAACAGTTCAGTGGGGGGGGAACACTTATAAAACAGCGTTTACGGATGGTCAAGACATACAAAAGTGGCTACAAAAAGAAAGAACTGACAAGATCTGTTAGCCAGTGTTTGTGTTATGTCAGCCAGTCTTAGTACTATCAGAAGGATCTTGAGTCCTCAAACCCTGATCAGTGACACCAGCAAAGCAGAGCCTGTGGTTTCCTTTCACCAACATGCCGTTGCATTACAGCAGGGCCCATTGCCTCATTTCAGACCGTCACATTCTGTTGCTTTCCACTGTACATATCTGAATAGCCGGCACAACAACGGATGCTCTCCTCTCTGCTCCGCCCTCTATCTTCCTCCATTATGCCTCTTTGATCAGTTTTCTGTCTTTCTCGCCAACTCCAACTCAGTCTCCTTTTCGCTCAGAGGTATGATTGGCAGCTGTGAGCTTTCACACAATTACATCATCATTTCCCGCCCTTTCACTTTGGACTGCTATGCCTACAATAAATCCTTTTGACATGCATTTATCTCTTGGCTCACTTAGTTTAACCTCTGACTCAAATCTCATAATCTGTCACTTAAAGTTCCTAAATATCATTTCTCAGTGCAAAATTAATTTTGAAGATAAGGCACTAATCACTTAATGAAGCTCAGCACAAGTTAGATCAGAAACTATCTTTATGCCTTTTACATCCCCCTCTCTCTTGACTCCATTGCAGTCAAATAAGATGGGGTCTAATTGCCACAATGTTCTCTGTGCTTATGTTAAATATCCCTTTTTAAGATGAGCACATACAAGTAGACATCTTATCCAGCAATTAAATGTTTGAAATGAAATGGTTGCACATTCATAGATTCTGGACAGAGGGAGAAGGAGTAGACAAATTATTATTCAAAGCTGAGTATTCTTACTTTATATTTGTATTCTTAATATTCTTGTCTTAAAACATGTCTGTAGGTGATCTTTTGAGTACAGACATATTATCAGCAAATGTATCAAAAGTAAAGGTTCTCCTTACAATGGCCCCTTTCAGAGTGTTTACGGTTACAATCTTATATTATTACAGATGCCTATTCAGCAGCATTATACTGTTGTAGGAGCTAACTATAAATACTAAGCATGTTAAGCATGTTTTAGATGCTGATTCTAGTTCTGCAAAGTAACTAACTTTAGCTGTCGGATAAATGTAAAGTAGAATCAAATGGAAATACTCTAATGTACAAGCACCTCAAAACGTACTTAAATACATTACTTGAGTAAGTGCACTCAGAGTAACAGTTTTATTTTGCCTTCACCTTGTGTGCAGCATCGGAGGCTGACTCCTCCGGCTTGTCCTCGTGGACAGTGCATGCTGCTGGACTTGTCCCTCCCTCATCATCAGCACAACACAGGAGCTGTTAAATGTGACGGCCCCACTGTTTCCCCTTTAACTCACTGCCATCCTATCCAATGTGACATGCACAGTGCTGCTATGCAGATCTGAACTGGCTTCTCACTTCACACCAATCTGCATGGCCTCATCAGAGGGCAAATGCTGCTGTCTCCTCTAGCACTGGCATGACACACACACACACTTGCGCACATAAAGACACAAACAACCTCCCCACTCAACACACACATGGAGCTAAATGGCCAATTCATTCTCAGCACAAAGATGATTCATCCTCGGGTGTCTATCAATTTCCCCTGTGGACACATTTCACTCCTGTTCTCCCTCCTGCTGCTCGGCTCTCTGGGGACTATGAATTTTAAGATGAGGAAGTGGAAACAAACGAACAGAGAGCCTGCAACTCTGTCAGCACTTTAATGAATACTAACATGTGTTTAAAATTTTGTTATTCCTGGAATGGAGATGGGAGTTTGGTTCTCAAAATGAGCTGAGGTTGTTATTGATGAGCCCGTGTGTGTGTGGAGGGGGGGGGGGTTACACATTATATCAAATATTTAGATTTTTTTGTTTACTTTTCTCTATATTATGTCATCAACATTATTGTTTTATTGTTTTATTGTGATGCAGATTTTCTACATTTTAAGTCTGTGCACTGACACACCCCAGCCCTATTTTTATGAAGGCGTTTGATTAATTTTAATTGCTTGCACCTGATTCTACTCACCCATTTAACGTGGCTGGGCTGTAAACATCCTTTCAGCTGTAATGTTTGTACTTATTACTTTTCTGCATTGTCAGTGAACAAGGTGCAAATCAGTTTGCTTCTATTTAGTAGCTACTGTACAGTACAGCCACCCCTGGTAACCTCCATCTATCCCAATGACAGGTCATCCTGTAGGGGGTCAATTTTTAATTTTTAATTGCTATTTAACCTGAAGAAAATGTGTGCGATTTTAACATGAATGGTGTTACTATAATAACATGAATCAATTTAAGTGTCTGAGCTGACCTGTCAGCGAGGCAGCATGCACAATACCAAGGTCCTGATAGCGGACTAAATGTGCTTTCATAGACTTTAATGCTTTATATAACTCGCAAGCTTCGGCACATCACAGAATGAATATCGGCAGATAATAAAAAGCAACGTGTGTGTGTTACGTACATTTTCACAGTTTGACTTGTCATAGTAGGAGACGCACAGGTGGTACTAATAACAAAAATGATGGCTACATTATGTTTGAGTGTCCCAGCAAGCCATGAAATCAGCCATCATTAATTGTATTAGTTACACCCTTGTTTTTTCTACTGTGGAGTAGTGATCATAAAGCTTGTTGGTTTCAGGCTAGCCAAATCCATGTTGGTGGACACATGGTAGCTGCAGAATCTGTTTTTTGTAAAAAAGAAAAACAAGGAGAAAATTAAGAAACAACTAAGTCCAACAGTAACACCGAGGAGGAATGAAAGCAGCGAGGCAGTGAGAGTTCTCTGACAGTGATGATAGCTAACGTTGGCTCTGCTGGTGATGGCTGCCTGTAAGGAAAGAATCAACTGCACAGACACCTTGTTTCAGGTAAGACAGCTTCTGTTACAGTGTATTTATGTGTATTGTTGCTGTTTTTTATTTTTATTTTTTTATGAGCACTGCAAAAGTCTGGTCTCTATGATCAATGTTTTGCTAATTGGTAGTTAGTTTGCAAGTGTCAGTGTAGGTCAGATTTGACAGACAGATGGATTTGGATGGGAAATAAAGCATTTTGTTACCAACAGATGTATGGTAATGGATTTACTGGTGTGCATAGAGGATGTTTAATTTGATGTTCCCCTGCAGCTGAATTATTTTTACTAATTAAATCCTGTATTAAATACAAGTGCCGTTGCAAACATACAATGCACATATCCCGCATTCCTGGGTGTGTTTTTGCACCATGCATCTGATATGTCTGTGTGTGTGTGTCTGCTGGAAAACAGCATGACTTCAATACAGGCTCTCGGTATCGGGGTTTGAGGAGTTTGTGTGTTAAGTCGCAGAGCTTGACACTCCAGAGGTGACGTTCACATTAGAGAAACTGGAATTTGTGTGTTTTTGTGCGTGTGTGTTCTTCCAAATCTATAGTTGTGTATTATTCAGACTTTCCAAAAGCTGCAAGTGCTGATGCAAATATGAATGACTTTCTTAATATTATGACTCACCTTGAGTGCCTATCTTTATCATGATGATGCACTATTTATCTCATTTAATGTTCATATGTCATTCCACTAAAGCTCGCTAGATTCCTACTGCTTATGAATCTCCACTGTCCCAATGAAAGTTTATATGGGCTTCTTCTAAACCACACCTCTGGATTTCATACTATGTTATTTCCTTTCTGGTGTACGTAAGTGGCTGTAACAAGAGCTTAAACACCAACATCACTAATTCATGCACAACTGCTCCTTTGCATTGCTGTTAAACATCTTTGAGGAAATATGCACGAGTGCCTTGATTCAAGGTCCCTCATTGGCCACAACACAGAAAAGGCATGTTGATGCATAATCTTCTGATGTGTAAAAATATAGCATGTTAAGACTCCTCTGGAAAAAAGTTAGCATAGAACCCTGATTATATGGTTAATTTATAGGCTACTTATTTGTGTTTCAAGCGTAGAATTTTGATATTTATGCCATGTGGGCGGTCTCTGGGATTTTATTTTATTGCGGTTTATTCTCTCAGGGAAGGCTTTGAGATTAAATAGGCCTTCATCTGGTTAAGAATGAGTTTTAGTACTGAGCGGGCTAATTCTAGGGTTTCATTTGAATTAAACTGATTATCAATATCTGTTTAAATGTTCTCAGCTAACAGTGTTCTGTGAAAGATTGCATATTTATCATTTTAACAATACACTAAAAATACAAGCAGTGAGTATAATAGTATGTAATATGATAATATTGGCAAGTCTCTCTATTCCAGTTGAAATACTGGCTTTTGTGTAAGAGTGCTACATTTTATAAATTTCTATTTATTTACCCTGAATTGGGGTTATTGCTGTTTATTTTTTCTCTTCATATAGGCTTCTCCAGTCATTACTGACTGCAGCATATAGTGGGAATCAGTGTTTCAAATGCTGAAATCCATGCATGGCTGGTGGGAGTTGACGATGTATGTGAGGATGTTGGTATTTTGACATGCTGTGTCGCTGTTACACCAGAGGGAAATCCCATTTAATGTACAGTGTAGGACCGTAGATATGTTATGTGCATTTCCTGTGGGTGGATTAAGTGACTGATTAAAATGGTCCCCTATGAGTTGTGGCCATATGTACGTATTCTGCAGTTAGTGATTTACCTAAATAGCAACATTCAGTTTCAAAGCAGGAAGTAGGGTGGCATTCAAATAGAAATGTGAAAAGTAAGAGTTCTGGATGGTTGTATAAGCTTTTGCCTGCCCGTCTTACACGGACTTCAACTAGAAGTCAGCGTAGACATTGTAATTATTTTAACCATGATCTTTGAAAAACATAATCTATCTCCCTAAACATATTAAGTTTTCTAATTAAGTTAAGGTTGCATACTCTGCATCACTGTTATGTTTGTTTTGTTTAAACCTCTTGGCACTTTGCTAGCTGCGCATACTGTAAAATAATAAAGTGCAAATTTCATTAAAACTCTTTAAAACTGTAAAGTCCCCTCAAAGCCATCCTGCAGAATCTCATTCAGTACTTTCCAAGCGTGTGCTAAGAGAGTCCAGGAAATTATTTATTTTTTATTTTAAGTGGGTCACCAAGCAGCAGCAGAAGGTGAAATATTGAGATGCTTTAAATCATTGGTAGCTTACAGGTGGTAAGTTGTGAGCTTTAAGGAAGTGTGTGAATGTGTGTGCCAAGATGTATATGTGTGTGGGTGTTACATACTCTTGGTCTTTAATAAGTTTGGGCCACTGGAGCCCAGGGTTTAATTAAGAGTTAGAGACAGATTTAGGCCTCAGCGGCACCATGCTGGTCTTCTCCTTGGACGGACACACACACACACACACTGCAGGAACTGGGATGTCCTTGGATGTTTTATGAATCACACGCTTAATACTCCTGAAATAAGATGGGCGGTAGATCCTAGAGATAAAAAGACTAAAAGGAAAAAAGGACATTTAATGAATTGTAGTTCAGAAAGTGAGGAAGATGTGAAATCACATCTGCAATCTCCTAAATTAAGAAATTTGCACATCTGGCCTATTTAGTTATGAGGTTTTATGAAAGCATAATGAGAAGAGGTGAGGGGAGCATGATAAGTGGACACCACCTATGTTTATGGAAGGAGACCTGAGAGCTGCAGCATACAATTTTAAAATAATACAAGTGTGTTCCTGCATGTATAGATAATATTCTGTCGACTCTGTTGCCTCTTTTAAGAGGAAATTTTATGTTGTACTTGCTTTGTACCTGTGTTTTTCTAAGGCAATAAATATGAGGTAAAAAGGTGCCGATCAAAGTAAGAACACAGAATAAATTACACAAGAGAGCGTGGAATAAAGCTGAAATTATAGCTACTCCTCTAACACCAGAATCTGAAACCCTTTATTCTCTCATGTAATTGAAATTCAGGAGTTTAGCATAGTTTGAGGCTGGATTTTAGAATGTAATCAAACATCCAAAGGACAATGCTTTACATTTAAATACTTTGTCATTTTGTTGTGTATTTTATATATATAGACCCACTTTTGCCTTCACAACTGCCTTAATTCTCAAATGTTGGTCCATATTCACATGATAGCATCCTGCAGTTGCTGCAGATTTGTGGGCTGCTCATCCATGATGCAAATCTCCCATTCCACCACATCCCAAAGGTGCTCTATTGGACTGAGATCTGGTGATTATGGAGGCCATTTGAGTACAGTAAACTCATTGTCATGAAACCAATTTGAAATGATTTGAGCTGTGTGACATGGCTTGTTATCCTGCTGTACGTAGCCGTCAGAAGATGGGTACACTGCGGTCATAAAGGGATGGACATGGTCAGCAACAATACTCAGGCTGTGGTGTTTAGATGACGCTCAATTGGTACTAAGGCACCCAAATTGTGCCAATCGGACCATTCTCTGTAAACCCTGGAGATGGTTGTATGTGACAATCACAGTAGATCAGCAGTTTCTGAAATGCTCAGACCAGCCTGTCTGACATATCGCTTCAGTACCACAACAAATAATTTTAGCACTAAAAACAAATCTTAACATCACGTCTTTATGGCCTGCACAGAGAACATGGCTGCGCTGAGATGTTTCTTTGTTCTTTAGTGCTCCTTTAGTCAGCTCAGAGATCAATATTAATGTCCGCTTCACACCACAGGCAAACTGGCGAACGAGAAAAACGGATCTAAACTGAAACAGGAATTTAGCACCACTTTGACTTTCTGTCTACACACACACGGCTTCAAGCTGATTGATATTGTCCTGCAACTGAACAGTCGTCTTGTGTTGCTTCTTGATCTGGAGTGGTTAATTCATTAATCGGCCAACAGAATACTGCTTTAGTTAAGTGTATTATTCAACAATGGTTTATTAATTGTTTAAGCAAAAAAAAAGAGCACTGTACTGGCTGGACTGTTGATCGGACAAAACAAGCAAATTGAAGATGTCCTATTGCCTGTTGGAAGTTGTGATGAGCATTTTTTCACTATTTTCTGGCAGTTTATGGACTTAATGATTACTGTAATTGGATCCCTAGTTGGTCGTGTCTTATCGTTTCGTGTGCTTCCATCCACATGTTCACATCTGGTCCTGATACAGTCAAGAGTAAAGCAACGATACTCATTGGGGATTTAGGACCATTGTGAAGGTATGACATTGACCCAGTGAAGTAGGTCGCAACCAATCAAGGCTGTGCTGAGTTGGAAGTGTGTTGTAAGCCATGCTTTTTAGATCAGCTGACAGGATTTATGTTGCATCAAAGCTGCAACCATCTCGCCATATAATTGATGCGCTCCACACAAATGTTTGGGGTGGCAATTTTTAAGTGACTTTTTAAAGTAAAATTCTCCTTGCATTTGAGTTAAGTGTGGCTGTCAGGAGAAAGTAACAGAAAGAGGCATAGCTGTGCGTCCTTGTGCAGGACACAGGCGGGGCACGACCCCAATCAAAGCCTAGCAGACTCTTCATAGCCTGGCGTGAGTTTTCATCTAACACTCTCTACTACTGCTAAGCAGGAAGGCTTTCACTCAGGGCTACCTTCTCAACAAAGTGAGATTAATGCAACAATGTTCAATCAGTGGTGTGGACTTTAATTTCACTGATGAGGCTTCCCTGCATTCTCTCCTTTGAGAGAGACTTCATGAGATGATTTTCCTTCCCCAAAAAAGGGAAGAGCTTCTCATTAGTATGCAGAGGAGCGGAAGTACGAACGGCACACTATGAAAATGAAATATTCATGACTATAGAGCTATGTTTGAGAGAGAGAGAGAGAAGTATGGAGAGCAGTTGTCACTTGATTCCAATAATATGGTTTAAATCGGTTTATGTACATGCACTTTAGTAATTAATTTTCTTATTAGAACTAGTACTGAAATATGAATAAAAAACCAGCCATAGCTACTTAGAGTACAGAACTGGATTACTTTTCAGTCTTTTGACTAACTATTGGCATGTTTACACATCGGTCAGTTGGTTACATTTGGATACCCTGCCTGTGGCAATTGTCAGTCAAACAGGCCTTTTTTTCATGGAAGATATTTTGACATGTCACAGTAGGAAACACGGGTGTAAATAATAAAAATGGATGAATTCCTTTTTAGCTGCTTTTGTTTCAGGGTCCTGGTATGGGAAACTCAAAATTAATTATGGGTTTCAGAACAGCTGAGAAGCAGAGTTAGTTCAATCAACTCGGAGTATGTTCACTCTGAGTTAAGCGAGCGCGTGATGAATGAAAAACGCTGCCTCATCAATGCGCACAGAGCCAAAGTGCTATAAAGTAAATTTTCTCTTTCAACGAAGGACAATGCATAGATTTTATTCTGAGCTGAGACTGAATCCACAATGTGTAATATTTGAATGTGAGGGCAGAGCTCACTCTTCAAAGAAATGACTGATTGTGCATAAAAGTAGAAACTTTAGTAAAGGGAGCCCTCGGGTAACAATCTAATATCCAACCAGGATTTTGATCTCCTCCCAATGTAAACCTCATGCTTCGATATGCAATTTGATATTGAATGTAGCAATGAGGAAATGAAACGGCGTGTCCGACAGCTCCTTCAGGCTCCCCTCCTACAGGAGGAGACAGAGAGAAACTCTGGGTTTGCCTCACAGAGTAAGTTACCACATTAACTCACCCCGAGTTAAAGCGATCTGTTTCCCTCATTTCAGGGTCAACAAAATCAGACTAAACCTGCTTTCTGGAACAGACCCCTGTGCTTTTCCTGCTATGGCAAGTCAAAAGAAATATCAAACTGCGACCACATACTTCAACAGGGTGAACAAATTGTTTAGCCTGGTTCAGAATAAAGTAGTAACTGTATCTTATGAAGTTTGTCTTTTGTTGCATGATGCTACAATGACACGATACACATTTCTGACCTTTCTTATGCCTGGAAAGGTTGCCACAAATCAACCGTGGCTGAGAACCAAAATGTGTTGTCATGTTTTGATTCTGCACGTGTTCGTGGAGTGAAGTGGATGCAAAGAAGTGAAAACAACGCTGGCATGCTGCGATGTAAGAACTAGCGGCAGAGGAACAGATTTTGCGTTGACACCACGCGAGTAATGGAACAGACGGGTGCTTTGTTAATTCTTCAGAAAGTTTATCTATGAGCAGACAGATTTCTCCACTTTACATTGTTATTGCAATTTAACTTGACTATTAAAGGCCCTGCACGCCCACACGGGCATTTCCACATACTATTGCTGATTAGACCTCTGCTCAGGTCGAAGGGGGGTGAAGCTGTGCTGAAATTGCGTGATGTCACCAGACCCTAAGAAAACCAACAGGAGAGTCATGGGCTGTGTCTGACATCGCTACCTATTTACTACTTGTGATTTTAATTTAGTGTTTACGCTTTCTATATGACGTCCTCAAACATTCACAGAGTTGCTAACAATCCCACAATCCCACAAGAGATGTGAAAATTACAGTTGTGTAATGAGTGTGTGTGTGTGTGTGTGTTAATCTGTATATTAAGTTGTGGTAGGAGTGAACAAGGGAGTGGTTTGGGGCGCAACCTACGTCTAATCATCCTAAACATTTAGTCATCTGTGTGGGTTTACCATGGGCGTGCAGAGCCTTTATGCAACTCGTGTAAACCTTTTTATAAAGGCTATAAATGAAATACAGTTTCTAATTCCAGCTAAGACTAACAGAGCCTGTTGTTAAGCTAGCTATAAAGTTTGATTAGAATAAAAATCATCTGAAGGAAATGATTCCCATTAAAAAAAATACCTCGATATCCGCGGTGGTTTTCCATCATGTGAATAGAAGCTTGATTTGATAAAAAAAAAAACAGCTGCCTGTTTTTGGGAGTCTGCATTTTTGTCTCACTCTCTCGTGAGTATGAATGTGTTTATATGCGAGCATGTATATGGGTGTGTTGTGTATTTATCTTGGGTGACAGTGTAGCCTCGGAACTCTTCACAGAGGGTTGATGACTTATTGATTAAAAGGACTCATTTATTCAGATGAGACATCTGGAGAGGCCCGTGGGCTTGTTTTAGTCATGAAATCAACCCCCCTCTTCTTCTTCATCCCCCTCCCCAAGAAATGCTTCACACATGGTACGACATCCGCTCTTGAAACTCTATAGTTTATTATCTGGAAAAAGCACAGAGAACAGAGGTTTTGGAAATTAGTCTTTGTTATTTGTTTGTTTGAGATTCTGTATAATATCCCAGTTTGGCACACTCATAACCTTGATTTCAAACCTTCTTGTAATGAGACCATCCTGTTAATTACCCATAGCATGCAAAATGGCTCGTGGATTACTTCTGGGCTTTTGCAAATAATAAATTAGTTTTGTTCTCACATCTCTGCTGAGTTGACTAAGTACTACAAGCAGCACTATTTACTTATGTCTATTGCCTTTTATTTTTATTACTGCAGCCATGTTCAACAATAAGTGTAAGAAAAATCTCGACAACTCTGCTTTTTATTCATTCTGTAGTGACACAGCTCTCAGGAGTCTGCCAGTACAACACTTTGCTGCTGGATGTTGCCACTACATGGGATCAGACTTTTAAATTTGCGTTCCAGATGTGCAGGGGCTCTAGGTATTACTTCAAAGGTTGTCTAGATAACCCAGTTAACCTGCTCCTTGGAAGAGGTTTCTCTAGAATAATCTATCCATGTTAACTGGGTTTCTCTTGATACATTATCCTGATGAAAGGATACTGGATTTTACATTTACGTGACCTTTAAGTAATCAGGTTACCGCAGAAACCGGACAGTAACCAGGTTGCTTACCTGTATGTGAATACACTGCATGTTTTCCTCTTTCTGTTGGCTAGCCTGTCCTGTGTTCTTTCCTTGAACTCTGCCAGATGTAAGGGTTCAGAACAGGGTGGTCACTGTTGCTCGTGGCAATGCCAGGCCATGATTCACTCATGGCTGATGGACTAAATCTCGTGCTAGGCTGAGACTGATATGACATATGGACATGTGCCAGCTGGGTTCCGAATGCCTCAGATTTACTGTGCCTTTCTGCCAACTTGCTAATGTAACCTGCCACTAATCTGTCCCAGAGAGTAGGATTTGCCTCGTGCTTGCAGGGGGTTCCAGACACACTGTGGGGTTAGTGAATGAGATGTGGGCTACTGGAAATAAAGGTGAATCAATATTTGCAAAAGTGAGCATGCACCACGCGTTGTAGAGAAATAAAATGGATGCCACAGGTTAGAAGGGTCGGATTGAACTTTGTATCCCCAAGATGTGAATCCATGTTAGCCCCTTCTCTGTACTACAACACCTTTAAACTGAGGCCTTCGTCTTTTGGTGTGCAACCTCAATCTTGGTTGAGTGTGTGTGATTCAAGTTGTGGCTCTCCGGGGACCATGTGAAATTTGACAGGTGCTTGAAGCAGGGATTATAACGGGGAGGAGAGATGCATTAATCAGAGGATTCATCCTCTGCTGCTTCTCTCATCCCCCTGACTAAATATACTGCACCGAGCTCTGCAAGCCAGGGAGGGATGGAGAGAGGTGGAGAGAGACTGAGATGGTATAAATGTGGTTTCCGAGCTGTCCAATAGAGGCTTATTACTGGAGGGCTGGACAGGCTTTCATAGGTCTTGCAATGTGCGTGTGCGTCTGTGTACTTGAGTGCACTAGTGTGTGTGTGTGTGTGTCGATTTGTACAGGAGGCTCAGTTGAGAGTGATGAGTGCGTGAGGTTTGTTCTATCTTCAAGCGCTCAGTTCCTAATGCACTAATGCAATAGGCAGATGGCTCTCTCTGTTGTCTTTCTCTCTCCTCTCTTAATGTTTTCATATCTCTCAAACTCAGGTCACCTCTGTTTTCCACAACACACCATTGTGTGTGTGTGTGTGTGTGTGTGTGTGTGTGTGTGTGTGTGTGTGTGTGTGTGTGTGTGTGTGTGTGTGTGTGTGTG
>JAVQJF010009477.1:0-11408 GCA_036023855.1 Gadopsis marmoratus | reverse complement strand
TGTGCGTGCATTGTTTACATTTTTAAGCGGCCCTCCTCTGTGGTGTTTCTAAGGTGGTCGGTAGTAAAATTAGCGCCATTTGCTGGACATAACTTGACAGTGGAAAGTGTTCACAGTAGCCCCACGCCCCCCCTGTCACAACGCCCCTAGGGGGCGTGCCCCCCACTTTGAAGACCACTGGGCTAATGCATGTAATGCATTTTATTTTAAAACACTATAAACTTGGTATATTAATTCTACAAAACAAAATAATCAATCACATTTATCTAATCAGAAGTACAACACTGATTTTTAATGCCAGAACAATATGGGCTCTGTGTCAGTAGGGGCCAATATAATTTTATCCAGTATTATAATAAAAAGTTTTTTTGTGTCCTTTTTCCATGAAGTAAAAGTTAATCTAGCCTAGGTGGTGTAGCACCGCGATGCTCTTACCCACAGCTGAAGTGGTTGCACTAACACCAGCAGGATGAGATGGAACACTAGTATTAAAATGGTGCTTGTATTCATTTACTCAGTGTGTGTGCTGCTAGCACATGCTTATGTCATCAGTTAAAGTTGCTAGTTTAGAGGTTTTTTAAAATCTTTCTTTATTTGTATTCCAATACATATTGCTATTTAACTAAATGACTGACTGCTCATTACTTTTAAAAGCATATATATTATGTATGCATGTAGTTTGTGTGCATCTCACCACAGCCAAGCTCGTCCTCTCCATGATCACATTGCACGTGTCCGTCACACTGAGCCATGGTGCTGATGCATTGAGACGAGGAGCCACAACGAAACTTGCCTACACAGCTTAGACCCACTGTAGACACACACACACACACACACACAAACACACAAACAATCAGTGGTTGATCAAACCCAGATTGATAGACAATACTGAAACGATAGATGGACTAACCAACATACCTACATTGCCATCACAAGAGCTATGACACTAGCATGGCTAAAAATACTTGCAAATTGCTCTGACGTTTTAATGGGACCAAATAAGTCTTAATAGTGCTTTGGAGTCTACACTTTCCATAGGATTTGTAAATTCCCTACCTTGGTGGTATCCAGTAATGTCAAGGTTTTCACTGTGACAGCAATGCCAAACATCAAAAGAAAATAAATATGACCTCAGGTTAACCTCTCCAGTGGCCTGGATTACAAAGTAAGATTAGATGTTTAGCCAACTATTTGGATTTTACTCTGGTTTCCTGGTATCACGAAGCTACCTCACTTTTAACTAGGGTTGCTCACCATGTAACCCATGCTGCAACCTGCTCTGGAGCAGGTTAACTTCAGAGGATCAGATCAAAACCAGCCCAACAACTGACCAATACAGTAACCAATACACTCTTATTCCAACCCGGATTTTGGGGTGTAATTAGGAATAAATTGTTAAATAATAATTGTTAATCTGTTGTCTTTAAAAAGCATTTAAATTACAAATACAACATTCAACCAGATAGACCTCATAAGGCATAAACTACTTTTCTTCTCCTCTATCCTCCCCTCACAGTCTTATGTTGCTTTAAACTTTTTTATGTGCTTGACATATTCATAATAGTTTGTTCATTATCAGACAATAAAGCAAAGTACTCACTCTATGCTAAAGACATAATTCCCACTCTTATTCATAGCCTTAGCTTTACTTTTAAAAATTGGAAATTAATTAATTAATTAATAATGATTGTTTCTCTAGCTTCTTTTTCTATTCTAGTTATGTGATTATATTGCATGTATTTCACCTTGCTGAATATCACTTCTTGCTGTTGCTCTAATCCAAGCTCATAAGACAACCTAGCTAGTTAGCCAGGTAGTTTATGAAGCCTTGGTACATGTTTCATGAAATAGCCAAGTACTAGCACAAGCCATGCTGTTTACTGTGGTTAAGTTGACATTACTGTTCGTCAGCCTAATAGAGAGACTAAGTGAAACCGAAACTCTCGGGTTCTGTTCCAAAGTAAGAAAACCCCATTCAAAATTCCAATGACATTTGTAACAAGGCTAAAAATGAAAAAAGTCCATTGCTTTCTCAGCAGTATGTCATGTGGCTTGCTATAGACAAGGATAAGTACAGAAAAGGATGTTTGTTTTTTGAAAAACTATAGAATTATTGAAGTTTCAACTTAGTTGTAATAAACTGAAATTATATTTGGGTTTAATAGTTATCAGTAATTGTGTATCGAGCTGAGCATACTGAACTGAGGAAAAAGCCCAAAGAGTACAAAAAGTAGCCCAAATTATCACAACCCGCCCAAAACTATTTTCTTCTGCCCAACTGAATAAAACGGGCACGATTGTGTAAAAAGGGCAGTCAACTCTGTTCATAGGGCATTACTGTACATCAAATTACAGCTGGAAAAGGAAGACAATGTGTCGGTGACATCATGCATTCTAACTGCACTGTGTGGGTGGGGCCTAAATTGTATAACAGGTAAGGACCACATCAAATATTGATAGAGCAAAGGCAGTTCATGCTACAGTGGTTCCATTATTGCCAAATAAACAGAGTTCACACAGTCCTGAGCTCCGTACCTCCGAGGCCAATACCGAGAATGAGAGTGACCACCATGATGACGCATGAAGCGAGAAGCAGCTTGAAGCGGTGTACCAGCAGTTTGTTCTTCCAGCTTTTCTCCCAGTCATCCTCTATTGCGGCAAAATAGTTCATGAACATCAACAAAGTAAAATTTGGTGTAGAGGAATTGTGGAGCCACAGCATTGCAAAGCAAACTTGAAAGAGCATTTAATCCATGGAACAATGGTGAAAATGTAACACCAATAGTGCTTAGTCAAAACCAGAGTGGGATTGTGTATCTTTGTATTTGTTTCTTACTTTGTCTGTATATAATAGTTTTTGAGCAACAATGGAGCTCTATGGCACAGAGGAATAAGATTCATCAATAAATATACTTACACACTAACAATACTTGTTAGTAGGATACATTCATTCGTATGAGAAGAGGAAAAAATCCACATTCAGGTGCTTTCATATAGTTATTTGGTACCGACAGAGTTCATATCATTCTATCCTAAACAACAACCACCAACTCCAGATTTTAAATAAAACATCTAAATATGTAGGCTATAGTATAAATGTATGGAAGTAAAACTGTCTCACCAGATTTTGAAACTGAATAAAACCATTGAATTTCACTGAATAGCACTGAATTGTTTTGTACTCAAATTATGTATTCGAATAGTTTGCCTCTGAATTAAACTCTTTACATTTTCAATATCCCATTTTCATATTCATTGTTCAATGTTCACAAACAAAAATCTAAGATTTAAAACAATTACCATTATATATACAGCTCTGGAAAAAATTAAGAGACCACTCCAAATCCAAAGTTAATTTTACTCAAACATACCTATAAATAGCAAAACCAGAGAACTGATCATTTTTGCAGTGGTCTCTTAATGTTTTCCAGAGCTGTATATTTGCTCAATTGCTAAATTGCTCAAATTTGCTAAGCAAAATTCAGATCCCAAAAGTTAGTTATAAAATTCAGATTAAATAGATTATGTCTCAAATCAAACCAACATCCTGCCAATCAAGCTTCACTAGTCATGTGACATGTGACAAACCATGGATGTATATGCAACAAACCAACAAAGTAGTGATGGCGGATGACATATGAATGTATTATAAGAGGTCTTATAATATGGGTATGAAGCCTTATGAAGCCATTGTTTTTCTCTCTATTTGTGCTGAAAAAGATTTTAAGCTTTGGGGCTTCATCTGGTTTTATGTGGTGGCTTGTAAAATGTATATCAGCCCTTCATGACTGGGGGTCAAAGCACCAGCACATCTCATTAGTGTGAATGCTGCACACAGCATTACAACTACATTTCAAATATTCCACATCATTCATACATTGATATTATTCAACATTCAAGTCAGCTATCCAGTTTATTGTCAGCCTTTCAACAAACTTTAAATTTCTTTAGTTATTTTTATTCTATTTTCCCCAATTTATACTTTATACTTGTGCTATCTTCAACAATTAATTACAGTATCGCACTTTAGTTTTCAGCTTATTTCAGCTCTTAGCTTCTTCTTCGAGGTGTTACATTTCAGCATCTAATTCTGGCAATTCATTTCACATTTCTGCATTTCAGATGTGTGCATTTTCTGCAGTTTTTTGTACAGCTATCCAGTTTAGCGCAAGTTTTTCAACAAATATTAAAACCTTCCACATCATTCATACATTTTCAGGATTATTCAACATTCAAGCAGCTATCCAGTGTAGCGTCAGCCTTTCAATAAACTTCCACAATTTATACTTAACATATTGTGGTTTCTTTAACAAATCATTACAATATCAGTTTAGCTTTCAGCTTATTTGTATTTCAGCTTCCAATTCTGCCAATTCATTTGACATTTCTGCATTTCAGATTTGTGCATTTTCTGCAGTTTTTTTGCAGATTTCATTTTAACATTGCACTTCATTCATACATGTTCAGTATTATTCAACATTCAAGCCAGCTATCCAGTTTAGCGTCAGCCTTTCAACAATATATACTTAAAATATTGTGCTTTCTTCAACAATTAATTACAATATCACAGTTGAGCCTTCAGCTTTTTGTATTTCAGCTATTTGCTTCTTCTTCCATGTGTTACATTTCAGCTTCCATTTCTGCCAGTTCATTTCACATTTCTGCATTTCAGATTTGTGTATTTTCTGCAGTTTTTTGCACAGAAGTGCTTCATTAAATATAAATATTATTGTCACAGTAAAATAATTATGCATTGTCCAAAACGCCCAGATATAAAATATTTTTGCCGACAATGTTTAATGTTCCTTTTTGGTGTTTAGTCAAAGTTCTACTGTGGCTCATGTTTTTAAACTTAATGGTTGATATTTATGTGACATTTCATATGATTTGCAATGTGATGTGACAGGAGAGTGATATATCGAATTTGAGCAACTTGAATATATATTACTTGAATTTTTATTCTGAAAAATAAAAGTGAACATTTGTTAATGAAAATTTGAAGAGTTGAACTCAGAAGCAAAAAGTTCAGATACATAATTTCAATGCAAAAACATTCAGTACTAGTAATTCAATGACTTTAAAATTTAAAATCTGGTGTGACGCATTTACGTACATATAAATGTAACCTTACACATCTGTTAAAAAATAATTTCACTGTTCATACTTTGCCCAGCTCACTTATTGTGTGAGCTATTCGGTCATGCTAATTCCTTAGTATTTTGCAGGAGAGTTTTTAAAACCCCTGTATTTTATTTAAAAATTAATTGCAGAGTTTACTTTGTGTCATCTTTTTCAGTTTTATTTCTAAGCACAGCTAAACTACCTGTAGCAGCCCGTGGCAATATAACACAGCAGATGTCGAGATGACAAGTAGTATCACCTTGAGCACCAATAAACAAAAAGATAAATGCTTATTTCTAATTACACAAATTGTGAACAAGTCCTTGTATTTTATAGTGTAACACCTTTCTTTCAAAACTGTGTGTGAACATATTACCGCGTACAGTTTCTTTATAGCTTACACATAGAGAAACATATGGAAGCCCATTTCCACCAGTATGATGAAAAAAAAATGATTCTGTATGTCATTATAATGAGAAACTATCTCAATATAATGACTTAGTATCTCAATATAACGAGAACCCATTGCTACTACTATTGATTTACATCTGTATGTGGAACTGTACTGTGCTGCTGTGCAAAACAGCACCCTAGTCTATTGTATTTACATTTACATGTCACCACTCTCTTTAGGTGTCAAAATGCAATCTGTCAGTCTTCTCATCAAGGCCTGTCTTCAGTTAGGACGTCACATTCTCGATCAGTTCATTAACATCTGAGCGTGCTTGCTTTAGCTAACTGACTGTAATAGTAGAAGGAGTTGAAGTACTTGTAAGTATTAAATGCAATAGAACTATTTTAAGCAGTACTTAATGTAACTGAAGTAGTCATCACAGGGTCTCACCTTGGATAAATGGCTGCACCTTGGTGATTGGCATGGTCGGGCTGGTTGCAGCCAGAGATTGGGGTTCTTCAGATTTGGTAGAATCGTTCTGTGATTGGAGGTCAGCAGAGAAGCTGCCCAGGTGGCTGATGTTCAGTGTGCTGGGGGTCTCGAAAGTGGGGAGGTCTTCCTCCGTTACAGAGACCACCTCTATCCTAGAGAGGTCGGGTTGCTCAGGTGCCTCTGTGTTAAGTTCCTGAATGGGGGCAACATAGAGGGAAATGATCCATACGACTCTAACAGCTGATGATTTATTTAATAAGTGGCATCTACTTGGTAATTTGTGATAGCAGAGACTTTATCCAATATTTCTGAGATGTATTTCGGATCAAACGTCTTGCTAAAAGAGATGTTTGGGCTGAAGGCAGGGCTGGACTGGCCATCTGGCACACCGGGTAAATGCCAGATGGGCTAACTACAGTAACTTACAATAATTACAATATTGAGTTTGTCCTCTCTGGTAGACACAGAGTGCAAAAACATTCCTTTGACAAATGTAGTCTTAGCTAGCTGCAGGCATTTTGTTAGCGTTTCAGCCCTTAGCTGGATATTGTTTGTGGCGCAGATTGTTTTCCCCTCCGTTGGGCATGGTTTTCAGAGTATGACTCTCTGAATTTTCAACTGATTTTCAAGCAGTATTGTTGGTTACAAATGCCAGACATGCATTTATGATATAGAATACTTAAATGCTGGGTTTCCTACAAAAATATTTTATCTTCATCTTATGTGGATAGCAGTGTAACAGTAATATTTCTATAATATTTAAGATGAATGTACTCTGTAATGTATCATTATTGTTTTACTGCATATAAAATGGCTGCCATGATGATGTAATTTTGTTTATTTAAGTAATTAATAAAAAAAGATGTAATTACAATGAACATAAAATAAAAGTTAAAAGATTAAGTAAAATCTGGTAGCCTTCACAATTCTGTTTTAAATTACATTTATAGTGAAATATTCAAAATTGGTAATTTACATTTTAAGTCACATGTAAAAATTAAAAGATATATATCAGTGTTTCACCAGGGTTGTGCAGTTTTACAGTTTTGTACAACTGACAATAAAAGCATCAGGAAAATGGCTGCATGTATGTAAGAGAGATCAATACAAATTTAGCTCTAATAATATTAATGTACAAAAAGATTGATGATTGATCACTATAATTTTAAGCATCTTACTGATATATTACTTTGATTAAAAAAAACAACCTTTCTCTTTACCTGACATCATACTCATTATATGGCTCTAGTGTTTTTAGGGAGTGGCACGGTTGGTTGGTAATATATATTATCAGGGGAGCGAGAAGATAGGTATGAAAGCGATTGTGGTGGACCAAAATGCCAGGGCCGTTTTTTTGTCCCAGTCCAGCACCGGGTGAAGGTATGTCTGTAAGATCAATCTGTGCTTACATCTAATACATAGAAAAATAAATTGTAGTAATCCAGTAGGATTTAACCCAGTGAAAGGGAGATGACAAAGAGTTCTGCATGGTCACTGCTGCACTTATGTCCTTTCTTGAGATGTCAACAGTGCAAACTATAATATCACACTGCAGTGCAATGTGCAATCAAAAGTTGATGGAAAAGGTCAACTGAAAAAAGGTAAATTTGCAGATTGCGTTGTACAATGTTTGCTTCTGCTTAATATGGACACTAAAGTTTCTCTATTTTGAAATGAAGACTTCACATATCTTGACAGCATGGCATTCCCAGAGGTGGAACAGCAAGACTCTGCTACCACATTTAACTAACGTACGTGTTATGTCTCCTTGTTGTTGCTCTTTCTGCAAAACTTTTTGATGTACTCTTTAGTGAAGCGCTCCTGAGTCTGACACAGCATACATTTATATCTGTATGTGGAACTGTACTGTGCTGCTGTGTGTTCTATGTCTTCCTGCTCTCACTCACCTCCCCCCCTCAACCCAACCCAGCGAGGCAGAAGACCTCCCACCCAGAGCCTGGTTCTGGTTCTGGTTCTGCTCAAGGTTTCTGCCTGTTAAAAGGGAGCCACTGTCTCCTAGTGTTGCTCATGGTTGGAATTGTTGGGTCTCTGTACAAAAAGAGCCGGTCTAGACCTGCTCTATATGAACAAGTGCTATGAGATAACTTTGTTATGATATGGCGCTATATAAATTAAACTTAATTGAAATGAATTTGACATTTGCTTTACATATTTTCTATAGAGGATCTCCAAACTATCACCTATTAAAAAGCAATATCAATACTGCATTCTCTAGACAAAAGAATGTTTTTTTGGTTGACCACCAGCAGATTACAACTGTTTGGCAGGCTTGGGGTACAAGAGTGGACCTAAATGCATTAAAGAGAATGAGAAAATAACTTACTTTATCTACATCCAAAACAAGCTCTGAATCCTACAGAGCAGAGGGGCTATTCATTATGGGAAACAAGATGTTCCCCACACAGGCCAGCCACCTATGAAGGGTCTGCATGGCCTATGGTAGGGACACCCTCGCCTGCATCCTCTACAAAGAGCAGTAACTACTGACCTTTGGACTCATCTCCTCTGCTGCTGGAGAGATAGATTATGTCCTGGTGGCCATCTTTCTCAATTCTAATGAGAACTGAAACTCCCTTCCACCCCTACACCTTATAATCAACCCCAATCTCTCCCCCACTTTAGCTTATCTATTTTGTTGTTCTCCTCCTCTCTCCGTTTTTCCCACTCCTTTTCTCTACACCTCCCGCACACACGCACGCACTCCATTTACAGGTTTGCCCTCATTAATACTATCACAGCAACACTGAATCTCTATACTTCTGTCACAGTATGTATCTATGTGTAATATCAGTGATTTCTTTAAATATGTGTTCTGTTGTGTTCTCTGTTAATCGTCATCTGTTGTACTGGGTCTAAAGAGCAAAAACAAGCAAGCGAAATAAAGTTAAAAGACCATGCAGTGGCCCTTACATTGCAGTTAAAAGGTCTAACTATCATTCCCGTTAGATACATATCCTTAACAAAAGAGTAAAAACCAGATTCCCCTCCTTCACATATTTGGTTTTCATTTACCTGCTGATTTGTCCATCTAAAGAATTTTCTATCAACTACTGTAATTGTTTCACCACTAATTTAATTGACTATATTTTGTACACTTACTGTTGTAGGAGCAGCAGCGTTGTCAGCAGGATCTGCAAAAAAGAGATGAGAAACAGTGGGATAAGTCAAGATGACATCAATAGAAGAAAGACAAAGATAAGTGGAGAAAGGGAAGAAGAAATGATGAAGAAAAGGGAAAAAACAACCAGGAATCCTCAATAAAAAAGCTGGATGAGTTCTATTACTGGGCTAGTCCAACGTACTGATCTCTAAGAAGGTTTTCATCATCATGCCATTGTCCACACTCGACTGTGCTTTTTCTAGTACCATATACCCCCAACTCCCTTTTTCCCCCTTTTTAATTCCCTCTGTCTCTCTCTGGCTTCCCCTTCTTCTCTTAATGGCTGCCTTCCTGCTGTGCCTACAATTTGGTACAAAGAGACACCTGAGCAGGTGAGTGTTGCCACTTGGGGGGGGGGATCAGGTGACCCTGCACCTCCCACTCTGTGGATAGGATTACGTACTTGTTTGTCCCCAAAGTGTTGGGAGGCAGGTGGAAGAGGAGGGAAGTTGCTGGTCATTGCCTGGACACCTCCAGTGGCTTCACTGTCCAGCTGCTTTCTGGGAATAGACCAATACACAATAGACCTATACCCAGCTAATATACTGTAAGTAAAGTATATTTTCAAAATGTCTGTTCACCCAGAGCCACGCAGATAGTTTTGGTTTTATGTGACAAGGTTTTGAGATATTTGATCCTGCTACGCAAACATATACAGGTAAATTGAATTTCAACTGTGTTGGTTTAAAGCAGTAGAGGATTTCAGAGGGACTATTTCTTGAGCAGAAAGTAGTTTCCATGAAAACTGTTCACAGTGAGGACTGTGGATTGTTTAGAGTGACTTTGTTTTTGCAAAGACACATTCCTTTTGAATTTTTCTATAGATATTTTAGAATTACCTTTGGACACATCCCCTCTGCTGCTATAGAGATACACTGTGTCCTGGCAGCCATCTTTCCCTATTATAACTCAAACTCCCTTCCACGCCCTACAACTTACCCTCAACCCCAATCTCTCGCCCACTTTAACTTATCTACTTTGTTTTCTCATCCTTCTCTTCTTTTTCTTCCCTCTCCTTTTCTATACACTTCCCAGACTTGAAAGGAAATGGATGTGGTAGAATCATGTTCAGTCTGGCAAGATAGAAATGTACAGGAAGGCCATCCATAATGCCAGAGCGGCCTACTACTCATCATTAATAGAGGAAAATAAGAACAACCCCAGGTTTCTGTTCAGCACTGTGGCCAGGTTCACAGCTATATTGAGCCATGTATTTCTATTGATCTCAGTTGTAACAACTTAATTAGCTTCTTTAATTATAAAATTCTAACTATTACAGAAAAAATTCAGCTTCTCCTGCCCTCACCTGGTACTGACTTATCGTCAAAACAGGAATACTAGAAGCAATTGTAAAACCTGATATACATGTAGGCTGCTTTTCTCTCATCAACTAACTGCAATGATTTCATCATCTAAGTCTTTAACCCTGTTCCAACTAGGCTGCTAAAAGAAGTTTTACCATTAGTTAGCATTTCCTTACTAGATATGATCAATCTGGCCTTGTTAAAAGCAAGGCCGGCTCTAGCAAGGGGCAAGGGTGGGCAGTGCCCACCCAAACGAACGTCTTGCCCACCCAATCAAAAACTCAGATTTTTTTTTTATGTCACAGAATGCATACATTTCGCTACCGTTTTGAACTTGCGCTCTGATTGGGTGGGCAGCCTACAGCCCGCCTACAAAGCCGCGCAATTCCCCTTAACGCTGGCTTTTCGAGAAGGTTTCTCTCAGTCCGAAGGAGACTAAGTGCCGCTAGCGAAACTCATTTTGACCTACATGTTGCATTACATTCATTTACTGGACCAAAATCAATTAATATGATCACTTGCTGTGCGATCAGTAAATGATCATATTAATCGATCATCGCATCATGTGAGAGGTCCTTCTCCACACTGGCACGAGCTTTAACCCCCTTTCGTCGCATGAAAGGAAGAGGAATTTGGTGATTTTGGGCCATGAAACATCGATCACAAATAGCTTAGACATGGATGAATTTGTTCGCCCAATGTTAGCTGGGATTGGCTCCAGCCCCCCCCTGCGACCCTTCGGGATAAGCAGTCTGGTTAGTGAATGAATGAATGAATGGATGAATTTGTTAAAATGTTTGCCAAGGAAACAGGAGACTGATGTTATAAACAGATAGAGATAAATGAGAGGTAAAGAATTGTTTAGGCAAAAAAGAGAAAAAAATAGTTTTATAACATGTTCTGACTTTGCACTGTT